>JAODAL010000676.1:0-284847 GCA_025379985.1 Phyllomedusa bahiana
CCCCCTTGTAGGTATAGACCCCCCCTAGTAATAGAGCTCCCTTGTAGGTATAGACATCCCCCAGTAATAGGGCCCCTTGTAGGTATAGACCCCCCCCCACAGTAATAGGGCCCCCCCCCGTAGCTTATTACTCACCTGGCCGCGCTTCCCCGGCGTCTCCGTCTCCTTCCGGCCCCAAGCCTGCTGCTTTGAGGCTTTGGGCCGAGGACAGGAAGCTCGGCAGGCGGCGCAGTGACGTCACTTCCGCCGCGCCGCCTGCCGAGCGAACTACGGCAGGGAAAGGGAGCGCACAGCTCTCCCTGCTCCGCCGTTCATCTTAATTGTATACGCGTCGCACGGACGTGCATACAATTAAGAGAACCTCTGTGAAGCAAGGGGCTGTTGTGTTCACTGCGACGGGCCCAGGAGCGGCATCACCGGGGTAGCAGAGGTGATAGCAGCTGCCGCAGGGCCCCCCCAAGCCACCGGGCCCCGTAGCAACTGCTACCCCTACTAACCCGGTAGTTACGCCCCTGGAGATGATCAAATCACGGAAGATGTGAAAATAAAAACTCTGTGGGGTGATTTCCCTAAAGAAAGTCAGTGATTTGATTAACTCCCTGAACTGTTTTAGTGAAAAGATGAATCATCTCCTTTAGAGATTTGATCAAATCCCTGTTTTTATCATTTCCCTGAGACATATACAAGCATGTGATCTCCACCCTCCAAGAGCCATCAAGAAAATTATATGATGACTGTTTTTTCATGGGGTTGGGAAAAATATGATGTATTAAAAAAGCTTCAATCATTTTCTTTACAGTTCTGTAATTTCTGAGGTTTTGTTGTTTGAATTTAGTTTTTATGATGCTCACTGTGCAGTATAAAGGACATGTTAACTGTATTCTGTGCATCAGTGTGATTATGGTGATACCAAATGTATATAGGTTTTTGGGGCACATATTGCTTTTCAATCATTTTTATCTATTTTTGGAAGGAGGTATCTGCAAGAAACACAATTTTGGCATTGTTTTTTATATTTTATTTTGTTACAGCATTTTTTTGCAGTTTAAATAACATACTTTTCCAGTTTGGGTGGTTCTTAAGCAAAACCAATTGTCTATTTTTAATTTTCCTTTTTAACATAAGAAAGCATTTGCAATGATGAATAGGGGTATCCTGAATTTCTTTTGTGTTTTCTTGCCTTGCACAAGTCCTTCCATGATTATCTTTAACCATGTTCATACCATTTGCACTGGAAACTATAGTACTATTTTAAATCCAGCCATGACATTCTATCTGTCTATCTATCTACATTGCAGTAAAACAATGGCAAAAACACAATTGAAACACACTGGGCAAAATGTATGAAACAGGCAGTGCCAGTTTTCCGGTGCGCTGTCCGACCAAAAAAATGTCGTTGACCATGTCCAAGATATGTATAAAAAACGTATGTCTGACATCCTCAACACTTTTGTCTGCAGCAATTCTTAGAGGGGGTGTGTTGCGGCAGATTCAGAAGATTAGACACATTTATGAATGTTGCTC
Source organism: Phyllomedusa bahiana (assembly GCA_025379985.1). Taxonomy (NCBI): domain Eukaryota; kingdom Metazoa; phylum Chordata; class Amphibia; order Anura; family Hylidae; genus Phyllomedusa; species Phyllomedusa bahiana. The sequence continues at coordinate 1,525 of JAODAL010000676.1, forward strand.
AACAGATTGGGCCACATGTATGAAACTGTTTAGGTCTAAAACTTACTCTTTTGCCCATAGTAACCTATGGGCAAAAAAGTGAGTTTTAGACCTAAACAGTGCACCAATAGAAGAGAAACAACTCACCTGTTGTAACATCTTAGGAATGCTGTTTTGAATGTGCTGTTTTGAAGGTAGCACAGTTCCGGGTGCAACCCCAACAAACAAATCCAAGGCAAAATGTATGAGTATGAACCAGCTCCAAAAATTCCAAGGCAGACACTGACGCAGGTGCAGACTGGGCTTGTTAAAAAGCAAATCAGCTTCTATTTTATTTCCACATTTAAAATCCATAACAAACATTAGCACGAGAGACCTCCAGGAAAAAACCTAACATGACCAGCTTTAGCTATCCGATGTGTTTCGGGTCACGTGACCCTCGCTCATGGTTAAACCTAAATAGGTTCATACATGTGGCCCATTGTGTCACAAAAATAGTGCACTAATCCATGTTGTTTTCAAAGTAGCAAGGCTGAGACAAAATTTGTGCGACTGTCTAGTCTGAAACAGTTTTAATACCTCTGGCTCAATATTACCTGTTTGCAGACCCCCTTAGCTGTCTCGGAGTTGATAGTTGATTTTTATGTGTTTTAAAATCTCATAATTAAAAAACCGTAACAACTTGTTACACAATATGAATGTTTGGTGAGCCCTTAAGCAGTGTTAGTGAGAAGTGCAGTTGTCCTGTCTAGTGAAAGACTAGACCAGAGGCTTGGATATTATGCTGCAAATGAGATGCTGGGGGAATATTTGCTGGAAGATGTGACAAAGCAGGATAAAAGGATCAACTTTGCTGCAAGGAGTGTATCTCTAAAGGAAAAAGAGGTTCAGCTGCTTTGCAAAACAAGGCTTCGTTTTTAAGTTGCAGATGATAGCAGATGAATTGACCACTACTGTTTTGTGAATAGAGAGGCTCAAAAATGGAGGCTTGCAGTGCTTTGCATGGGTCACCATTGAAGCGGTATAGACTGGGTGTATTGTCAGCCTGGAAATAGGGCTCTGGAGATGCAGTTGAGTAATTTTGGGAGATTCCTAGACCTGTATTGGTAGATAGCTGTCCTGAAGACCTGTCGAGTGGCCTAGATAGTAAGGCCTTAAGTGGCATAAAGAGTGGAGCCTGGCTGGTAGACCTGCTTAGGATAGCTGATTGGGTAGGATGAATAAAAGAATAATGGCACAATCCTGACTTCTTAGGAAATACAGTCCAGAATGATTATCTTATGAATGTCACACTCCCATTTACCATGGCTGGTGGACACTGTTGGGTTCAGATTTGTCTTTATCACTCCATGCGGTGAATGCTCTTAGCTTTTTGTCAGTGGCAGTCAGCTCTCTCCTCTGTTATTGTCCTCAGTCCCCTTCTTAGAGCATCCATTTACTGGTTACAATGGGCAGTGAGCCTTCTGGGCACAATCATTTGCTGATCTTGTAGACATTGCTCAACTTTCTACCTTGAACTAATGACTGGTAATTCTAAGAACCATCAATTCTATATGAAGTAGTGTAAGGCTAGTTTTTTTCAGATTTTGGCATAGGAGTTCTTTATCAAATTGCCCTGGGAACCCATTTCCATCTGGGCCCACAGGACAGGAAGCATAGGAGAAAGGTTAACACCAGCCATATTATCAACTGCTATAAGCTGGGTTTATTTGATAATTAATTTGTGGTGTTATAGGGATAGTCTTTGGCAGCATCATGTGGATACTATATATTATTTGGGCACTGTAAGGAGGTTCTATGTGGAGAGTACAGGGTATCATTATGTTTGGATTATATAACAGCATTTAGTTGTTATGTAGGCTGCAGATATAAATAAAACTTAAATGTCAGAGAAGGGTCCTGCTTTGATTGATGCCCATTTTCAATAAAATTGTGCCATATTAAGTTCTTGATATAACAAGGTCCAGCTCATTCCAATATTTGTCCTCTGCTTTATTAAGCAGTAGTGCATGTTTTTACACACACAGAAAGCAGCACAATTTATTTTGTTTTACACAAATTTTATTCCGTATATAGAAATGATAGTGAGAATAATAAATCTCTTTATTCTAAGAACTATCAACGTAAAGGATCAGACAAGGAAAACCTCAGTACTTCCTTTTTAATAGGGCCAAATAGCATAATACATCTCTGATGTTAAAATACCCACATCCGCAGACTATTAGGTGATTTATGAGGCTCATGATATTCCTAGTAGTTCAAGAGAAATAGGTAATGCTGCTGCTACGTAGGTGCCAAACAAAAAAACGAGGCTTTCCTTTTTATCTCCTATGTGTTGGATGAAGCTGAAAGCTTCCAGATAGTTGCATCTGACAGCTTGGAGTTACTGTTGGGAACAGATCCATGTATGGAAGCAAATGCACAAAAGAATAGATAAGCTGATATCCAGCTATGCAAACCATGTTTAGAGACACTTAAAGGACAAGCATCACAAGTCCTGTCTTTCTGGTAAATGAAGACTACCTATTGTATGAGGTCCTTTCTGTGTTCAGCCCAGGAGAGAGCTACAAGGCCATTAACTGAGGTAAGTGAAATATAACGGAAGGAATTGGAAACTGTCAATGTCATCTGTTTCCTGGTTACTAGGACAAGTGCAGCTATTCTCATAGTTGGCACTCTGATGTATGCGTATTATGATGGCTTTTGGAATTGTAATGCCCTAAGAATCAGACCCCATCCAATCGTCAGAGATTGGACTGTATAATAGTAACTCTCACAGGTCTGACTGTACATCCAGACAGCTCCGGGTAATAAAATATAATCCCTGCGGGCTGTCTCTGTTTTACTGTGATGTGTTTCAAACTCCTGAACACAAAATTCACAGTTTTATGCTTCTAAGTCCGCTCTAGGGCACACAACAAGTGATTAAGCCCCAAATTGCTTGCAGAGTACTGGCACAAATCTATGGTTTTATGCATATATAGTTTTTATATCATTGACATTTGAAGTTTTCTTTTGGACTGATTTACTGCTAGGACATTATAAGGGACGTTGTGACCTTGAATTTTGTTTTTGTGCCTCACTAAACCGTGTTGGGTCCAAATTGCTTGCAGTGTATGAGTACTGGTACAAATCTATGGTTTTATGCATATATAGTTTTTATATCATTGACATTTGAAGTTTTCTTTTGGACTGATTTACTGGTAGGACATTATAAGGGACATTGTGACCTTGAATTTTGTTTTTGTGCCTCACTAAATCTTGTTAGGCCAGCAAGGCCATACTATGCTACATTCTTTACATTACTATATTGTATGGGGATGTGTAGCTAGCCTGACAATACTCAACATCTGAGAGTAGGTATATGTTACGTGTTTGGATGTCTTCAGATGTCATTTGAGGCAGACAATTTTTATATTAATCAAAGTTTATATATTTTATAACACAGTTTACTTTATAAGATTTCCACAAAGTATGTGCACCATAGAACCATAAGAATTTGCAAGCTCTTCCAGTTCTGGATTGCTTTGTCGATCCTTCTGTCCCTCCGAGAGATGTAAGTTGTGCCTCACATCGTGGGTTGAGCTTCATGGCTTTCTGACAAAGTTGTAAAAGATGTCCGTTTTTCTTGGCATCCTATCGTGGTTCTTTTATGCTTCCCTGTTGTAGACTGAGCTGTTACATCTTTTGTTGAGATCTCGGTCCAGCCAGCATGATGCAATACACACTAATACAATAGAACCTGAATGTGCTGCCAGTGCGTTCCCACAAGCGTCCTTCTGGAGAGCCCTACTCGAGGAAGCTCTGCATTGTAACTTGCCATTTTGTCTCAGCATTTTTTTGCTCAGCTTTTGTCTACATGACGCTGTGCAGAAGTATGAAAAGCAATATTCACTGCAGCTGTGAGCATACAGCCCAAAGGAACAAGAAAAACATTATGAATAGATGCGCTGGCAAAAAAAAATATCAGCTTTAATCATCCGAACTCCCTCAGCTAAGATTTTGTGCTTGTTTCCCAGGGTTTCAAAGAAAAATAGACATCACATCACAAATTACGTTGTTTTTTTTTTGTTTTTTTAAGATACTTTAAGCTCCAATAATAGAACTTATTCAGACTTGGACATAAACGATCTGTGCTTAGTGCCAATTACATTACAAAAAAAACCTGCAATGTAATATAGTGTATTGTATTCTTATAAAATTGCAATGTAATATAGTGTATTGTAATTTTATAAAATTGTAATGTAAAATAGTGTATTGTAATTTTAGAAAATTGTAATGTGAAATAGTGCATTGTATTACTATAAAATTGTATAATAGTTTAGGAGATTGTATGAGTTCAATGGTAGGGGAACCCTTTCATAAATCTTGCCTATCTTACTTGTATTATATTACTATATAACTTTAGTGACTTTAGTTGTAAGGGAACCCTTTCATAAATCTAGTCTATCTTACTTGTGTAAATTTATTATGGTCTAAATTCCTAATAGGATGATCTTTGTGATGTAGCATTATGGTTAACAATGTGCCATTGCTAAAAAGTGGCGGAACCTGACATGTTCGAAATTTCTGAACTACATGGCAACATTTTTAAAAATTTAAAGAAACTAAACATACATCATTTAGTACTTTATCACAGGCAATTTAGGGATTTCAAGGTTACAATATTACTATCCTGTATTTATGACGTTTAGCACTGAACTGAACCCTTTCTCTCCAAGCGGTGGATTCCGTCGATGGCTGATGACCTATGGTCAACCTACAACCTAATTATGTGGACCTTTGCACAGTGCATGCAGAGTCTTGTGTCTCCTGTTCCCACCAGTGCGATGGCAACACAAACTTTAGCTCTCCATTATAATCTAAGGGAGATACTAAAAAGAAACACTCCCATTCAGTATAAAGGAAGGTAGTATTACATTTTTCCTTTTGAAACTCTAACAATTAGGCATAGGTACTTTCCGTACCGAGGACAGCAGAGTTTATGTAGCAAGCTCTATGCTATATAATACCTAATGTGAGCATCCAAGGGCCACATGAGACTACCAACTGATATAGATAATAGTTATAGTAAAACTGTCTTAACACTTTGATAACCAATTCATATTGACCTTAATTTATTTGACATACAGGGGATTTTTTTTTGTTGAAATAGTAGATAGTTCAGAGTAAGACTACTTTAAGTCCGGTTTGAGTTATAAATTTTAGGTTATAAGCTATAAGTTATAAGTTAAAAACTTACTGAATTGTTCACATACAAAGTTAAATATCATTTTTACTCTAGTACGAGAATTCTTTCTATATGAGTGAATGTTTGTTTACATGTGGATCGTGATATAGATTTTACACTTTAAAAAAAAATGCACTGAATATATGAATATTTCAAATTGCTTTCCTGCATAGTATACATAAAAATCTTTTAGTGCACATTTTGATCATATTGTCCATCCTCAGTTCAGAAAGAGAGCTACATTACAGATTCCCATCTTTGTGCCCAGTCCAGGCCTCCAAACTTTTCAGTGCATTTAAGTTCCAGCTATATTCTGTTCTGATTACAAACAGGCAGAAAAGCATGAGGAAAGTGCAAGACCAAAATGGAGGCAGCATAAGCCTCATAAAATCCCCAAAAACGGCAAATATGCAATTTGAAATAATTAATGTATTCAGTACATGCCTATGGTTTGGCTATGCCCTGTCATGTGCAGTGTGCGGCTGTGTTTGTTTCTGTGTGTTTGTACTGACCATTTTGTCTTTTTGTGACATAAAAAAAATCATGGCAGAAATCAGCTTTTATAATCTTCAGTGTGCCCTCAACTATGCATTTTTTTGCATGTAAATCTGTACTGAAAATCTACAACAAATGTGCAGTGTATGAACACAGACTGATAAATATTTTGGCCTTCACAAAGATTTACGACAGTTTTTTTTGTTTTGATTTTTTTGGGGCCCAAAAAAACCACAATTTTTCCCAAAATTAGGTTTTAAAGTGTAAAAATGCAATAAATCTCCCAAGGGCTTTACTTGGGGCCCCTTTGAAAAAATTTCTCATTTAAAATCAATAAAATCTCCAATATTCCTGTACAACTCCTAATTGTGTGTATTTTGGGGGAAAGCTTTTTAAGAGTCAAGCAATTTTAAGGGAATTTTAATGTTTGGAGACATAGGGACCTTTTCTCCTTACAAAAAGGTAGTTTTGCTGTAGGAAATCGGTTTTAAATAAATTAAAGATTTAGCCCCTTAAATGGAAAATACAATTTTTAAACATTACGTTGGGATTTTTTATTTTTTTTAGGGTTAATTTTGTTTGAGTGCTTTTTAAAACCATTTTTGCTTTTAGAAAACTTAATGAAAAAAACCCCGGGTTTTATTTCCCCATTATGCTTTTTTGGTATTTTTTTAAATTTTTTAAAAACAAGTAAAAACTCTTTAAAAATTGGGAATTGTCATTGGGAGAAAAAAAAAAAAAAAAATTTGTGGGGGGAAAAGTGTAAGTTTGATCTGCTTTTTGAATTTGAAAAAAAAAACCAAAAAATTGTCTCTTATTTATCAAGGTGCATGTAGTTTGAAGTTTTTTCAGTATATCATTTCTTTTTAAAAACAAATTTGTTATTTTTTCCAAAAAAAAGGGTTAGGGCCTCCTTTTTTGTAGTGTGTAGTAAGCATGCATAATAGTTTCACTAGATACAGCATTTTCCAGATTGTTAGGAGCAACCCCTTTAATTTTTTTTTTTTTTTGCCCAGAGCACCCCCCACCCTTCCCAAAATGCAGTTTTTGTCTTAACGTCACATGAAAATTGAGTGTTAACCCTTAGTTTTTTTAAAAAATCTTGAAAACCTTCATCGTTTTCATGGGGCCCCTTAAATGTAAAAAGATAACACATGTTGCCATTTTCTATACCCACTGGCCCTGACTTTGATTACAGGACAATAATTTATTTACTGGACATTTTTATTGTTATATTTTTAAATGCCTTTTATATTTTTTGGCATAAAATTTTTAAAGTTTTCTTTTCCCAAATTATAAACTTTCTTCTAGATCAGATCCTTTTAGGTTTTTTTAAAATGTTATAAATTTTTTCAAAAAAAAAATTTTAAAAATTTTTCTTTAAAGTTGGTTCAGACCCATGAGTCCCTTTGAATAATGTTTCTCCAAAATCCTCCAACTTCTCTTTGGGTTTTTGGTCGTAGAGAACTGTGGTTACATCCAAGCATATTTAAAGAGGACCTGTTGCCCTTTGGTTATGCCCCCCCTTTCTGGGGAACGCACCCAAAATAGTGACGCCCCGCTGTTTCAGCGTGGGTCCCCTTTTTGTTAAAAAACAGCGTTTTTTGTTATTTAATGCTCAAATCTTTCAGTTTTAACAGAAAAAGGGGTCCCTCTTTATGTTTTAATTTACCCAAAAAAGGCTCATCTGACCGTTATTCACAAAGGTGGCAGATTCTCTTTAATGCTTACCAGCAAAGGGACCCATGTTTAAGGGGCCCTTTTTTGTATTGGGGTGAAATAGTTCCCAAAAGAATTTTAATTTCCAAAAAACTGAAGATTGAGCTCCCACTGCAGTTACTACGATATGCCTGTCCTTTACTTTTTCCTTTGTTACTGCTTTTTTGGTTTTATAAAGTTTTGGGGTTTAAGTCTGTGGTTTTGGGGCATGGCCTTTTTGGGGTTTAAACCTTAATAAACAAATTAAGATACCCAAAATATAGAGGGTTAATTATGTTAATGTGAATATTCAGTTTATTAGGGACACCTGTCCTTTCATGATTGGAGCTTTCCGTTTTGGAAGTTAGACTCATGACTCGAGTGCAGAAAAAAGCAAGTGAGACAGTTTTCTTTGGACCAGTTTCGGTCACAATTTGGATTAGAATGGGGAAATTCGAATGATCTGAATGACTATGGCACGGTCATTTAGTATAGATTTTGCCCGGTCCCGTTTTTTTAAAAAAGAAATACCAAACTTTATGGAGATTTCTCATTCACTCTAGATGATAGAGATAATGAGGTGATTAGGAAAAACATCGATTTCCCAAAGGGGTTATGGGGTTTGTAGTAAAATAACTCTTTGTCCAAAAGGGCTCAGTGGGGTGTGTTTAAGGGAAATTTTTCTTTTTTTACAAAAAAGGACAGCAAATTTTTTAGACCAAAAATTTTCAATTTTGGTGCTCCCCTAACCTTTTCCTTTAAAAAACAGCTTGTTTTTCCTCAGCCCTTTATGGACTATAACCCCAAAGATGATTTTCTTCCCGGGAAAATTACTGTCTAAGGGAAATAAAAAGGCAAACATTTAATGGGCAACATTAAATTTTTTTTTAACATGGGTGCAGACACTGCATACTGGTACATTTAGTTTCTTGGCAGCGGTGTGGAAAAACCCAAATTCCCCGGGGTTTATACACAAAACACATAAACCCCATGGTTTTTTTACTATAGGATATGTACTGGGTGTGTGTTTGTGTGTATATGTGTGTTTTTGTGTATAATTTTTTAAAATAAAAAAACACAGTTTAAAACCCCTTTAGTCAAAAACCTTTCGGTGTGTTGGGCTTTCTTTCGTGCCTTATCTTGAAAGTGGGGGCATGTGGGGGGAAATAAAGGTCACAGTACCCACTTGGGAAAATAAGGGATTGTTTGTGTGATTGAAAAAATGTGTGTTTTGTGCAAGTGGTGTATATGGTTGTGTGTGGGGTGTGTGGTGTGTTTTTATAATATTATATATATAATTTTATTTTTATTTTTTTATTTTATAAAATTTTCACTGAACTTTCCTTTAAAAATTGCACTCTTTTGGCCCGGGCTGAAGAACCTTTTGGGGGGTCATGTGACTGTGCCCTATTTTCAAGTCCTTTTAGCCTGGAAAAACACTTGAGGCCCTTTCCCCAAATCCCCCCAGTCTAACGGAAACCAAATCAGGAGGGGTGGGGCTAATTAGGGTTAGTTTTGGAGTAGGGCTTTTATTTTAAAACTTACTCCCAAGAATCTGTGAAATTTAGGCTAAGGGTTTTTTTTGGGGGGGGCAGCTTATTTTTTTAAAACGCGGGTAATTTTTAAAGGGTGTTTCTGTCCTTTGGGGGGTTTATGTGTTACAGTGTTTCTTATAAAATGGCCATTTATTGTATATGGTAATCATGTTTTAAGTTTCGGCATTCTTCGAAGTATATCTGTAATCCTGGCGTCTAACTCAGGGATCTTTCCTTCTTATTTTCGGTCTGTAATTTTAAATCATTACAAGAGATCTGGAAAAAAAAAATCGAATAATACAAGTTTGGATCAGTTGATAATATGTAAATGAATTTGCTGACTCCTAATTAGGATATATTTGCGGTATCTATACCACATATAACAAACATGGCAAATTGAGAGTGGGTTGAATTTAGTCAGATTTCTTTGCAGACTTTTTTGCACTTCTTTTTCTATTGATAATGCCAGCACATTTTGAAGCACTGTACAAATATAAGCACCATATACACCAAAGGTCTCACAATCTTATTTCTCTGGCTAAGATAAACCGTAAAGCCAATGTCACAGGATGGGAAGAAACCAAAGTACCTGTAAAATATCCTTGCAAACATGTGGAGAACATAAAAATCTGCATACGTTCCATTTGGTGGTATTTAAATCCTGGAACTCAATACTACAAGACAACAAATCCAAGCTCTGAGCCATTGTTCACTTAAACAATATGTGACTTAGTGACTGTGGACTTTCTACTGACCATAATGTCAACACGGTTAGAACATTCAAAGTCACAACCACTTGGTGCCACAATTTCAGCTTCATTAACAGCTGTCACATAGTTGTGGAAGCTGTAATAGTATAAAGTATAAACTTTTTAGACTGCCATTAGTGGTGGTGTCTTTTTTGAGAAAAGAGGAAAAAAACACAAATTAAATATATACTCATTATTGTGGCCATTGTCTACAGTATCATCCAGAAACAGTATATGGTTTTGCACATCAAAAAACATTTTTGAAAAAAATGAGCATATGTGCACCTGGAGGGTTGTATATACATACATATTCCAATATCAGTTCGGCACACTATAAACTACCGAGAAAATTATCAAAGGGGAATAGGATTTTTGCAAAGCATTTCTGCTATCTAGGATATATGAAAAATTTTTGAGGTTCTTAGTTCACATTTTTGATCAAAACTCCACCTCTGAAACGTCAACGGAACCTCAAAGGCAGATGGTCCTACACTATTGTTACCACTACAGAAAGAGGGTAACAAATAGTCTGTACAATTAGGGTTGGACCACGCTGCCCTTTGAGGTCCCTTGACTCGTTTTCTGAGGTGTAGTTTTGATCAAAATTGTGAACCTAAGAACCTCAAAAATTTTTCATACATCCTAGATAGCAGAAAGCTTTTTCAAAATTCCTATGTACCCTTTGTTAGTGTTCTGTAGTTTCTTTAGTGTGCCCACTAATATTGGAATTTGTATTTTATCTACTCATCACAGACTTACTGCCATCGTGCAGCACTAAAAGCTCAACAGCGGGGAGGTACTCAGCAAGGTCCTTGTAGGTTGTCCCATGCTGACTCATCCACCAGTACTGGCTGTGCATGGGGGGTACGTGAATACAATAATTCTAAAGGAGTTCCCACTGATGCCTCAATTGATTCATGTGTCGGATCTAAGTGGAAGTCTTGGTCATGCTCTTCCAACCAATGTCATGTCTAGCTGTGTAACATGTCACACTATCTTGCTAGAAGATCTCATCCGCCCTAGGGAAGATAAGCATGTATGGGTGTTACATGATCTGCAAGAATAGATTCATACGCAATCAGCTGGGATTGTCTTCTACATCACACACCTCATTTGCCCACAAAAGCCGGTATTGACACGTGTCTTGATGATTTTTATACCCTCACAAATCTTCATGAGGGTGCCTGCTACATCACACCCTTTTTTCCTCAAAGACCGACAACTTATGACTCATGACTTGGATGGATTCATACCCAAATTGGCTGAAAGTGCCTTCTAAATCACACATCTTTTATACCCACCACACCAGCTCATGACATGATTTTCCCCCATGAGGTATGTGGCGCTGATGTTGAAAGTAGGAACTGGTCATAATAATTTAACTTGACTTTGTATATCTTCAGTGGACAACTCCAGTGAAATACCATTAAAACTTGACTTATTTTGAATCCAATAAAATCACAGAACTAAATTCATAAAATATCAAAAAACACATAACAAACTGCTGAGTAGAATATTTAACAACCTGACAGAACAGATCATTTTTAAGAATTAAATTGGCTGGTGATGCACATAGAAAGACTAAATTTGCTGTCGTGTTTAGTGATAACATCAGCAAATACAGTTTTAGTTAATTTATTTTCTAACAGATGCATTTAATTTTTAGCTGTAGAAGATAAGTGATTCATCAGAATAACAAGAAAATGTTCAACTGATCAAACTTCTTACATGAAACTTTTTTATTAAAACCCGCCTTAAAAGATTTTTTTTTTTCTTACCCCCGTGTTCACACGGTTAAATTCCGGCGGTTTTTTTGGCCGTTTTTGGGGCGCAAAAAATTTCCCCCATGAAATACGGGGGGGGGAAGGGGGCGGGGCCCGGGGAGCGGGGCGGGGGCGCCCCCCCCCCGGGCCCCCAAAAAGAAAATTGCATTTTTTAGGCGCGTCCGCGCCGTAAATAAGGGCCCATGTAAACTTTCTCCCCCCGCGGGGGAATTTCCCGGCGGGGGGGAGCGCCGGTTTCCACGGGTTCTCTAGAGACGGGGAATACTGTAATGACTCCGACGGATGGCGCCGTATTGAAAGCGCAAATCCGGCGCGGTTTTCGGCCCCCAACCCGCCCGGAAAATTAACCGTGTGAAGGGGGCCCCTTACAGTCCCCAAATTTTTTTTGGTGGGGAAATTGGAAAAACTGTTTTACTAGTTTTGGGTTTTCTATTTTTAAAATTTTTAAACATTATTTAAAGGGAGTCATGTAAATTCTTTTTTTAAACTAATTAAAAAAAGATATGTTTCTTTTTTTTCCTTTTAGGGAAAGGTTCCACAGATTTTTTTCGGGTTTAATTCCCATATTCGCTTAATGCGCGGCGGGTTGCGTCCCTCAATTAATTTTTTTCCCATAGCTTCCCCATAGGGAACTATGCATTGCGCCTCCCCCTCCCCGCGCGTACAATCCGTTTTGTTTTGTACCCCCGGGGGGGAGTTAAGTGACAGGGCCCAAATTATTTGTGCCGATTACCACCGAAGTAATGAAATTTTCAAGGGGGGCCGGCGGGTTTTGGGAAAAATAGCTTGAGGGGCGCGACTCCAAAACACCCAACTACATTACGCGCCGAAATTTAAAGGGCCATGGAAAAAACCCTTAGGCTATGTTAACCCCACGGCAAAAACTGCGGGACAAAAATTTACCCCCCGCAATTACCCCTGTGGACGGGGGGGGGGCCGGGAGCGGGGGATGGGGGGGGGCTGGTACTTCGGGGCCCTTTTAACTTGCGTTACCAGCGGGCGTATACGCCGGGGTTTATTCACATGCCTTATCCCCCCCCCCGGCGTATTCCCCCGGCGGGAGGGGAGACGTAATCCATAGTTCTCTATGAGAAACGGGGAAAACCTTTAAGGGGCGGGGCCCGTTTTCACCCCCGAAATTTGCACCTTCGGCGCTTTAATTAGGCCCGAAAAAAAAGGCCCATTTTAAGCCGTGTGAACAGGGCCCTTTGGGCGTTTTTTTTTTTTCGGGATTAGTTTTCTCAATTTTGTTGTCGTATTTGATTATGGGGGCACCCTTCTTACCAAAGCTGTTTTCAGCAGCATTTAAAAAAGATGCTTAACTTCACCCTTCTTGCCCCCAAAGGAGCCTGTGAACTGGAAGGCTCCTTGACTGCAGGAGAGTTTTCTAACTTTATCGTGATTGGGAAGAAATAAGTGTGTAGTGGGGTGGGAGGGGGGCTGTGAATATCTCCTGTTGGGGAAAAGGTGGAAACGTGGGGTTATCTACACATTGGTGTCACCTTTTTGTATAAACCCCGCCCCAAGCTGTTTAAAGGGGGAGAATGTGAAAAATTTTTTTTCTACTGAACAGTTTGTCTTTTTAGACTATTAAAAAGGGCCGTGGCTAAAGTGAAAACTGCAGAATTTAAGTTTTTTTTTTTTTTTATTATGATTCTAATATAAAAAATAAAAAAAAATTCTTACTAAAAAAATTTTTTTCCCTGTTAAACAAAATTTGGGATTTTCTGATTTGGGAAAATTTCCCCCAATAAATTTTAAATTTTTATGAAATAATTTTTTAAAACCGCTTTTTTTACAGGGGACTTGGGGCCCAAAAAAAAAAAAAAAGGGGGTTTTTAAAAATTTAAAAGAAAAAAAAATTCCCTGAACATGAACAAAATGTGAACAAGGTACACAAGGTACAAGAAACTGGTTTTTCCCCATAGTAGTGTTTAATTTAACCTTTGGGTTATTGTAGGTTGTAAACTTTTGTACAAAGGTGGATATTTAGGGGTTTCTTAAAAAAAATTTTAAAAGTAAGAAGGGAAATTAAGTATTTGGAAAAGCGAGCTCCAGACTAGGCGGCCCCCGGCTCCCACCCGGCCCATTTAAGGGGGGGGGGGACACTTCCAATGGGCCCCCCGGGATGGTGGGGATTAAAAAGGCCCCAGGAGAAAAAGGGTGAAACCCCAGTAAAAATCTACAAGGGGGGGTCCCAAGGGAAACCAAAATTCCCCTGGTGGGCCCTTTTGAGAACCCGGTTTCCGACACTGTTATGTTTCGGATTTGAGATTTGTGAGAGGTTAATTCAGAATGTAAAAGAGTTAAAGTCTTGTGGATAGCCTTTTATGTCATTGGTAATATTTTAAATTGAATTTGCTAAGTTGTGAGTAGAAGGAAGAATGATTGACATTGGGGAGAGAAGGAGGAGTGGGCAGAAAAGGGATTTTTCCCGGGAAGTAACCCTCAATTTGATGGGTTTTTCCCGGTATTTTCAGCTAACCTTATTTTCCTAGGGCCAATAATGCTGGTTCCCAATTTTAGACTCAACCTTAAAAAAAATTTTACTTTGTACCCCTATAGAATTTTGATCCCCGTTTTATATCAACTTGGGGTCAAAATAAACTTTTCCTTAGAGGATATTGGTTCTTGCCTCCCTCCCTCCCTTCACCCACATTTTGCCCACCCTCGGTTGAACTTGATGGACATGTGTCTTTTTTCGGCTGTACTAACTATGTAACTATGTAACTATGGACCAGTTTTTGAAAGAAAGCAGCATTGTTGTTTTAATCCTGTGCAACTCTATTAAATAACATTGGCAAAGTATATCAGAAACACATTATATCCATTCCTGGCAGGTGTACAACAAATCTCCAACACAGTGACCTTATCTATAGCAAAAGGGTTTATGACCCGCCTTATTTTGTTTAAACACCAAATGGTGACATCTTGAATACCTCTCCAGATAAAGTGAAGGGGTTTTTACTGCCAAATCAAGACCCAAGTAGAAAATATGGGTCCAGTTAAAAGGGATGTGTAGTTAATTTAAACAACTTTTTAAGCAATGCTTGCCTGGGTTACTTTAAGCAGACAGTATGAGTCCCCGTTTGACAATGCAAAAAGGGGGAAAAATTCCCCTGGGGGATGTGGGAACCCTGAAGGTGAAAGTCACTGTTCTAGTAAGTTAAATCATTTTAATGATTTTAGTATACTAAGTAAACAATTTGAAGGGGAAAGGGTTTTTGGAAATGGTGGAGTTTCCCACGCGGGAAAGGGAAACCCGAGAATGGCATAAATTAAAAAATTTTTAAAAAATTAAAATAGTCATCTAGTCCCTTTAAAATGGCACATAAGAAAAATTCCCCGCATATCAGAAATTTATTTCATGATTATATTATAAATCCTACTAAGAGACAAAGTTGAAAAAGCTGTCCTGGTATACCAGGCCATTTTTTCCCTTTTTTATCGAAATTTCTTTCATTTTTCTGAAAATTGGGGGAATGTTTTATAGGATGCCCAGGAGCGGAGTGAAAAAGGAAAAACCCGTTTAAACTTAAAGGTTTTTTTTGCTTTTTTTCCCAAAAAATCTTTGGTTTGACACAGGCCCGGTTATAAAGTCCCCTGCTTATAGGGAATCAGCTTTTCCTTTAATGGGAAAAGATTTTAGTCACTCTGGATTCAATGTTTTTTAAAAGGGCGGTTTTTTTTTACATTTTAGCAAATTTTTTTTTTTAAAACAAAAGGTTTGTTAATTTTTTTTAATTGTGTTTTTAATTTTCCCGAGGGCAGTCCTTAAAGGGGGTTTTGGGGGAGAGTTTAAAAAAAAAAATTTCAGCAGTCCACCCCCAGACTGTAATAATTCCCCAAAAACTAAAGGACAAGTTTTGAGGGGCCCTTTCTGGAAGAGAAAGTAAAATTTTTCTAATCTCATACAATTATTAAAGGGAATTCCCTTTTCAGGGATGAAAGCTTCTTTTCTTTTCTCAAGCACCCCCAATTTGATTGTTTTCATTAATTTATTAACCCGCTGGGCTACTACTGAAAACCTTTTTTTCCCGTAGATATAACAGTGAGTCATTTTTAAATTAAGGGCCAGAAGCTAATATCTAGGGAACTCCGTTGATGGGCTGAGGGGTGACTCAATAAGGTCCTGGTAGGTTGCCACAAGTATCTGTAACCTTAATGACTTCATTCCATGGCTGCTGGAGGGTGTATCGGGGAGGATCGGAAGAGCAAACCTAATGGGCGAAGGGGGTCCCAAAAGATGCTCCCGTTGGGTTTTAAAACTGGGAAAATTTAAAAACCCCGGGGGGGTATTTGGAAGTCTTATCATGTTTTTCCAACAGTTTTATCTGCCCCTGGGAAAATAAAATTTTAAATTGTGTGGAAAAACCCTTTTTAAAAGGGGAAAAAGGGGTGGGGCCAAAAATGCCTTTAAAAACAAAACCCCAGACTTAATTCGCCACCATCAGCTTGTGAACCCTTTCCCGCATTGGTTGCAAAAGTATATGGGCTCTGTGGTTTTTGTTTTGACCCCAAACAGCGTCCATTTTTCAATAAAACAGAAAAAAGAATCATCAAAGTAAAGGCAACCCTTTTGCCAATCGAGGAAAAATCAAAATTCCCGGTACTGCTGTAAAAAGAAGCCTTTTCTACTGTCCAATTTTGCTAGCAAAGATGCAGTGAAAAGCTATCTTTTTTTTAAACCCCCTATGGGAAAGGGAAGGGTCCCGAAAATGTTTTTTATAAAACAAAATCTGATTGCCCCTCAAGGGGTTAAATTTGGCAGAGAGCGGCTCCATTGTAATGTGTCGGCAACACTCATACACCTCCTTAGTTGACGTTTATCTTTAAATCAATGGCACATGGTGATCTGCAGTTTTCTCGTTACTTATTTTGGGTTTAAAAAAGAAATGAAATTTTAAAAAAAAAATAAAAAACCGTGGGAATGAAAAAACAAAAAATCCCCCTGTTTTTTGCAAACTTTTAAAAAATCGGAAACCCCTTTACATGAAAAGGCCCAAAGAGGGATATGTGTGCAGACAGCCTATCACACACCTCATATGCCTACCAAACCATTTCAAGACAGACCTTCCGTATGAGTTCATTCCCGGGCCCAAAAATTGAAAATAAGGGAAAAATGGTCATGTGGACAAAGTGCTTTGGGGTGAGCAGGTAACCTTGCTGCCCTCTAGGTTTTTAAACCATGACAGTGGGATGTGGTTTTCAATGGTTTAAACCCTTTTAGACTGTGATCCCCGCTCTTTTTTAGGTCATTGACCAGGTCCCTATTAAAGGGTTTTGGGCCCAAATTTCCCACCCTTTCCGAGAATCATCCTTTCCCCATGAGCTGAGATTTGCATGGAGCCCCCGACGAGGAAGATTGCAGTCCAAAAATTTTGCTTCTTCCATTTTTTAATAATTGCACCAACAGTTGTTGCCTTCTCACAAAGCTACTTGCCTATTGTCCTGTAGCCAATTCCTGTCTTGTGCAGGTCTACAATTTTGTCTCTTGTATACTTGGACAACTCTCTAGTCTTGGCCCTGGTGGAGAGGTTGGAGTGTGATTGATTGATTGATTGATTGAGTGTGTGGTCAAGTGTCTTTTATACAGATAACAAGTTCAAAGTGTTGCAATTAATACAGGTAATAAGTGCAGAATAGGAGGGCTTCTTAAAGAAAAACAATAAGTCTGTGAGAGCCAGAATTCTTGCTGGTTGGTAGGTGATCAAATACTTATTTCATGCAATTATTTAAAAATCATACAACATGAAATTCTGGATTTCTATTAGATTTTTTGTCTCTCATAGTTGAAGTGTACATATGATTAAAATTACAGACCTCTCCATTCTTTGCAGGTGGGAGAACTTGCAGAATCACTAATGTATCAAATACTTATTTTCTCCGCTGTGTACATATATATGTAATACTGTCATCTTTGAACCCTTTTTTTAAAAGAACATAATTTAACATCCGATTTTTTTTTTAGCAAAGTTGTTATGCAAAGAAGAAATCTACAGTAAGCATCCACATCAGACTTAAATATTTAATAATTCCTCTCCATGTCTACCCATGGTATAATGATTACTCTCTCTTCAATAGATTCTGTGACAACAAAAAAAACTTAAAAGGATTCATCCTTTTTAGTAAACATAAAGTTAATTAAAAAGTGAACATGATATTGTCAAATGTTGTAATATATGCACTACACAACAAAAAATCCCTAACATGTGTGTGGATGGGAAAAAATTCTTTAACTACTTATAAACTCAAGCAATGTGAAAAGAAAAAGTCATAAAAAGTTACCTTTATTTGACATATAATAAAAATTTATCCACTACATAGGTTGTGAATACTCTTGCACTAGTTGCCGCACAATAGATAAGATTGTATCATATCTGTCATCATCAGTACAGGTATACTTATTTGAAACTGACTGAGTCTGCCAATGCAAGGTGCCTGTTTAACTATTCATTGTTACTGTATATAAGTTAAGCAGCGACATCTATCTATGAGGTCCATTTTTTTCAGTGTTAGAATAGTGTAATTTTTGTATGGCTACTGTGACCCTTTGGGTCATGTACATGCCCCTACTTGTCCCCAGAGGACATCCATTTGCATTATTGTGGGGAGGATCGAAACACGTCGGGACAGGACCGAAGGGATTTCTAGGATATGTTTGTTTACAGGGTGAGGTTCGTGCCCACTCGAGGATCGATGGCCTGACTTGGGGTGAATCAAGACGTTGCGCTCCCCCTTGGGGTGCACAAGGTTAGCCAGATATAGTTTCACAGTTAACCCCTGTCCCCACAGGCACAGGAAGATACAGGGAGTGCGTGAGGATGCCCCACTCGCCCACAATCCTGAACATCTGGGAGAGATCTGTTTACCCGCTCCGGTGAAACAGAAATCTGCCAGCCCAGTAGACTACCACCAGTTCCTCGATAGTTATAAGCCTGGCCTGTTACAGACTCATAAGTAGGCCAGGAACCTGCCTTGGGTAGCGATATATTAGAGACCGAGAATACGGACATGTGAGATGGGCTTGATCTGGACAACAGACCAGCTCAGGATCAACGATTACATATTTTTAATCACCTTGTGAGTGGACTAGACAAACAATGCATACATAGGGGTATAACTATACAGATATTGGTCAGAGGTGCAAATACAATATTACAGTATACCTTAGGATGGCCTTGTGTTGGGCATACATATGGTGAATGCAGCCTGCTGATTCTGGACGCTCCTGGTACGCTAGGTATAACCCTCTTCCCAATGGAGATGACCCTGGGCCCAGGTGAGAGCTTAGACTTTTAAGGCCATGTTCACACGGCTTAAAATGGGCCGTATTTCGGTCCGTAATTACGCGCCGAAGTGCGCCAATTACGGGCCGAACACGGCCCATTCATTACGGTAATTCACAGTTCTCATAAAGAACTATGGATTACGTCTCCTCTCCCCGCCCGGCGAAGCCGCCGGGCGGGGAGATAATTGACATGTCACTTTCTTGCGGGTATACGTGCCGCTAGCAGTGATAGGCAATGGGCCGGCGAAGTCCCGGCCCCTGCTTACTCCCCCGCTGCCGCCCCGCCCCCGTCCACACGGCGTAATTGCGGGGCGAAATTACGTCCCGCAATTAAGCCGTGTGAACATAGCCTAACTGTACTGAGACATCCCACTTCACACCCCTGTCACCTTCTGTTACACCTCTGGGACAGTCTACATGCTCCTTCCTTCCAGAGCCATGCTGCAATACCGCAGGTTCGTGCTCCTGGTACCATCAGAACCATGTGGGTCCAAGCTAAAACCAGCTACCAAACACTGGGTCGCTATTCTGTTCCTGGCCTCAGTTTCCCGTTTTTCCCTGCCCGTGGCTCCTACAAACACGGAAGTGACAGCTATGTGTGTGGGATACTTCATATTTAAAAATGTGAAATTGGGGTGTGCCTGTGATGCACGGTTATTCAATAATTCCTTATGAAATCCCGACTCCGCTGTTACTCATCCTTCTTTTTGATGCTTTGCCTCTCAGAGCACATGTCCCTCTTGGCACTGACCAAGGTACTAATGAGATTACTGAAGACCCTTCAAGGCTCTGAGACCCTGCTGCTTTTTTTTAAATCGCTGCTTCCTCAATGCCATGTGTTGAGCAGTGGGGGAGCTTAGGTGAAGTCCTGAATCCTGCAATAACTGAGTGAATTTTGGGTGAAGAGCTGGGGGGAGGGGGAGTGACTTTTGTCATATTCCTCACAATGTCCTTATCAGGTCGACCCCCCTGATACTTTGTTAGTTTAGGGTATACAAGTCTGTTGCCTAGGGTTTACTAGGGTTATTGATTGGCTCCGTACTTATGACATGAATATTATATACGTTTGTCTGTTGTGCAGCAGCTAGTGCAAGAGTATTTACAAACTATGGGCAACATGTATGAAACGGTTTAGGTCTAAAAACTCACTTTTTTCCCCATAGAAACCTATGGGCAAAAAAGTGAGTTTTAGATCAAAACCGTTTCATACATGTGACCCTATGTAGTGGATACATTTTTATTGTAGATCGACTTAAGGTTACTTTTTATGACTTTTTCTTTTCACAGTGCTTGAGTAACACACTGTATATCCTGCAGTATACATGTACTTTATAGGAGGGCACAGGCTGTGTTGTTGGATTGAATACAGTGCAAAAAAGTGGAAAGGGGAAAAGTGGAAAAAGTGTGCATTTATTTATCCACTGGATGCATACACGTACCTTGTTCATAGACATAGAGGCTGCATATAAAGTGCCCTTGACGTGGAATCCAGTCCTGGCATTTGAGTTCAGACAGGCCCACTTGCTGTGTTCTGAATGTGAAATATTGCCTATGAGTGTAATGCGGGTAGTAACATGGCAGCAATGGAAGCTTTCATTAGGCCCCGCCTGCCTTGACAACCAATCAGCACCCTGCAATCATGTCACAGGGAGGTAAGGGGAGGTTGGGGTGATCGGGGACCAAATGCTGTGCCCACATTTGCTATGGGATTTAAAGGGTTAAAAGACCAGGTTTGGCTGTAACTAACAGCTGTTACCTGCCACACATGGAGCAGGCTCAGTGAATTAGCCCACTCTATACTCCCTTAACAGCACAATGACGTCCAGCTACATTATTTTGTGTTAAAGGGCTTGTATCATTTCATTAAATGGTCTTCAGAATAAGGGGACAGAGAAAACAAGTAACTTTGCAATTAGATGTCATTAGCAAAGCTGTCTTGTTATCACAGGATCCTTTATCTTCTGTTTCTGTTTACACTGATATCCAGTCCTGGTCGGATCCCTTCCCCTTGCATTTCAATAGCTGAGAGCTCATTTACATTCTGTTCAGCCCCCGGTCATATTCATGGAGCTTACATTCCTGCCTTTCACTCAAAGTAAGTGACCGACACATTTTCTCTCTGCACAGCCAGAACAACAATGCAGGGCTTGCACAATCAGGAAACAGCACAATTGTGTGTCGATCCCTGCTTCTCTGACTCAGAGTTAGGGGCTGTAGCAATTTCTCTCTGCACACCTAGCAGAAACACACTGCAGCAGATTCTACAATCAGAAAACTGCAGTGTCTCAGTGCCTAATTCTCTTGCATAGAAGGGAAATCTGTGCCGTTCATAGAACGCTGTATTCAACTGTAACAAATCTCCAGCTGTGAGAGGAGAAGATATCAGTGCTCAGTCTAGATTGAATGCAGCCTGTGGTATGTATATACAGCAGACTGCATAGAGAGAGACACAGTGACATGTGGACTCAGAGAGGGGGGGGGAAGTCTCGGGAGCCAGCATGAACAGTGAAGAGGGGATGATGTCACCCAGCTGGGAGGGGAAGAAACGCTTCTGCATTTCTAGAGTTGAGAAGCTGAGAACAGTATGAATCAGTCGAACTAAAGAAGCGATACATCCCCTTTAAGGGGCTAAAGACAATCTTCTGTCTATACATATTTATAAAAAGTTTATCCATTATCAGATCATGGCATACAGGAGCTTATAATGTGACAAAAATAAACATACACAACAAAAAAGTTGTATTTTTTGTTGACCACTTTTTGATGTCTTATTGTTGACTTTCTTGTACTTGAAGGTATAACAAAGTAGTAACAATTGGCATAAAATTGGTTGATGATGATGACATGGGTGTTGTCCTTTCTCTAGAGACAGGGTAGTTTGCAGGGCATTGGTTCCTGCAATATAGGTGAAGAAACCATTAACTTGACAGATAACACACCATGATATTACAGCACAGAACGTTATCTCCCCTTCTTCAATGTCTTTTGTTAATAGAAGATAACACAAAAAGCCGTGATATCACAGTCTAGCTATCTCTACTACATCCATATCTCTTTTTTCTTTTCAGGACACAACTAACAACAGCTGATAGGAAGGGTAGTACACACCTGGCAGTAGTCTTGTGATTTAGATATACTATATATTTAGTAACTCATGTAACAACTCATATATGTTTATTGGGATGTACACAGAGGGAGACATGTATGATCTGGTTTTTCACCCTTTTCTGGCGTAAAATGCGCCTAAGTTAACAGTCTACGATGTTTAATGCATCTAATGAATGCATAAGACTCGACACTTTCTAATG
Organism: Phyllomedusa bahiana; assembly: GCA_025379985.1. Taxonomy (NCBI): domain Eukaryota; kingdom Metazoa; phylum Chordata; class Amphibia; order Anura; family Hylidae; genus Phyllomedusa; species Phyllomedusa bahiana. The sequence continues at coordinate 23,594 of JAODAL010000676.1, forward strand.
CGCCTAATATGAGGGGGTGTTCTGGGGGCGTGTCGCACCACACTTGTAATATTAGACACAAATATGAATGTGGTTGGGTAAAACTAGGCGCATTACTGCTCGAACAGGCAGACCTATTTCAATAGGTCTGCCTGAGCCTGAGGAATCGAAGTGGAGCTAGATTTGCCGTAAGGGAAAAAAATGTCCAATATTTCTCAACTTACACCGGTACATTAATAAAAAGTAATTTATGATAATTATCAAACTATATAAAATTAAATTATTTAAATTTAATAACAAATGTTATCATAACATATTAATATAAAAATATATAATATCCCAAAAATATAAAAATATCTCCAATAAAATGTATTTAAATTTAAGAGAATCTAAAACGAGTTTTACATTAAATAACCCACTGATGTTGTTGTTCAGATTTTACAATTTTTAATTTTTACTACATTAATTTTGAAATGTATTTTTGCTGCTCTCACCCTTTATTCTACATACAGCAAGAGCCAGCACAGCACAGGTCTTGCTGGGACACGTGGGTCCACCTAGCAAGATCTGTACCATGGTTTCTATTTACTGACATGCTATTCTAATGACTTTTCTTTTTTTTTTCAACCTATCTATAGCTTTTATACATGTTAGGCGCATTACTAATGCGCCTAAGTTTCGTAATGCGCCTAACACATAGACAAGGCGCATCGACATTTAGACTCCATTTCTAATCGCACAAAAAACACTTTCATACTGGCGCTTTATACACTGAAAACGAGACTCGACAATTCACTTTGAAGCGTCTTCCATCATACATGTCTCCTTTAGTGAAGGAAATGTCCTATCATCATCTATACATTTAGGGCCTTATGTATGAAAACTGTCTGGCATTAAGGCTGTCTTTGTTGCACATAGCAACCAATCAGAGCTCACTTTCCATTTGATATAGTGCTCTGGAAAAATAAAAGCTGAGCTCTGAGTGCTATGGCCAACAGACAGTCTTACTGCTAGACACTTTTCATACATAAGGCCTTATAATAATAATAATAATCTTTATTTATATAGCGCCAACATATTCCGCAGCACTTTACAATATAGAGGGAATAAGCACAGACAAACCAGACATTATAAGAGCTTACAATCTATTAGGGTGTATGGGTGAAACAAAGGGTGACAAGTGCTTGGTTTACAATGGATCAGCCATGTTACATAAATATGGGGTAGTATACATAAAATGTGGATGAATCTGCCATCCCAACCATACATCTATATACAGATAAGTGCCTGTGGGTGCCAAAGTGCAGGAAGTGACGAATCTGTGACAGAATTTGGGGGGTTGACAATTAGGGATCTTGATAGGCTTGTCTAAGAAGATGAGTTTTCAGAGCGCACTTTAAACTGTGAGGGTTGTGAGTGTGCCTGATCACATGGCGGTAACATGTTCAGAGAACTGGTGCAATACGTGCAATCTTGGAGACAGGCATGGGAGGTTCGGATGAGTGAGGTGTGTAGTGTTAGATCAGTAGCAGAGCGGAGAGAGCGGGTAGGGTGGTAGACAGAGATAAGGGAGGAGATATATGGGGGTGCAGCACTGTGGAGAGCCTTATGTGTGAGAGTGATGGTTTATATTGTATTCTGTACTGATAGGCAGCCAATGCAGAGACTGACACAGGGTAGAGGCATCAGTATAGCGGCTGGAGAGAAAGACAAGCCTGGCTGCTGCATTCAGGACAGATTGGAGAGGGGAGAGTTTACAGAGAGGAAGACCAACAAGTAGGGAGTTACAGTAGTCGAGACGAGAATGAATAAGAGCAACAATGAGAGTTTGAGTTGTTTCCACAGTGAGAAATGGACGGATTCTGGAGATGTTCTTGAGGTGCAGGTGACAGGCGGGCCAAGGGATTAGATATGGGGGTGAAGGTCAGATCAGAGTCTTGTATAACCCCAGACAGCGGCTGCTGCCTAGGAGTTATGGTGTGGCCACACACGGAGAGAGAATAGCAGGGTGAGGTCGGTTAGTAGTTGATGGGATGACTGAATTTCAGTTTTAGTGAGGTTTAGTTGGAGATAGAGAGAGTACATGATGTCAGAGACAGCGGACAGACAATCACTGGTGTTTTGTAGCAGGGCAAGAGTGATGTCCGGGCGGAAGTGTATAGTTGAGTGTCATCAGCGTAGAGATGGTACTGAAAGCCAAATCTACTGATGGTTTGTCCAATGGGGGCTGTGTAGAGTGAAAGAGAGAGAAGACCAAGAACGGATCCCTGAGGAACCCGACAGCAAGAGGAGAGGAGAGGAGGTAGAAACGAAAATGAGACACTGAAGCGAGCCCGGTCAGAGAGGTAGAGAAGAAAGAACCAAGAGGAGAGCGGTGTCTGGATGATACGATGGCGCGGAGCATGTTGAGGTGGACGTGGAGGTGTACATGGCAGATATGTGCAGAGAGACCCGAAAGAAGCAGCAATGAGTAGTTACCTGCGATTTTGCTGTCAGGAGATTCATTTGAACTTTGAAAGAAGGCAGCTTCTGTGGTAGTGTAGAGTGTGGAAAACCGGATTGAGAGGGTCTAGAAGAGGTTAGCAGAGAGAGATAGCGGACAGGCGAGAGTAGACCAAGCGTTCCCAGGAGTTTGGAAGATGAAAGGCAGGTTAGAGACTGGTCGGTAGTTGGCGGCGCAGGAGGAGTCCAGAGAGGTCTTTTTAAGTAAGGGAGTTATAACAGGGTTGTTTAAAGGAAGATGGGAGATCCCAGTGAGGATGAGAGAGAGGTTACAGATTGTGTGAGGTGAGAAGAGGAAGCTGGAGAAATGGGACTGGTATAAGTGGGCGGGAATGGGGTCACTAGAGCAAGTGGTGGGGCGAGCAGACAGGAAAAGCCTGGACACTTCTTCTTCTGATGTCGGGTCAAGGGCTGAGAGCAGATTAGAGGACGTGCGGGGAGGGACAGGATGGGTGTTAATTGGGGATTGTGATGTGATGTTTTTCCGGATGCTGTCAATTTTGTCTTTGAAGTGAGTGGCCAGGTCTTCAGCACAGAGGTCAGTGACCGGGGCCTGAGCTTTGGGCCTGAGGAGAGGAAGTGGAAGGTGTCAAACAGACGTTTTGGGTTGTTGTGTAATGTGGAGTTGAGGGAGGTGAATATTTTTGTTTGGCACAGTGAAGGGCAGTGTGGTAGGTCCTGAGCATGAATTTGTAGTGGAGAAAGTCTGCAGGTAGCTTTAACTTTCTCCACAGACGCTCAGCGCACCTGGAACAGCGCTGCAGATGACGAGTCTGAGGCGTGTGCCAATGCTGCGGGCGTCTGACTCTGGTGGTGCGGTGTGTGAGTGGTGCCAATATGTCCAGGGTGGTAGTGAGAGTTTCATTGTAGTGTTTAACAGCCAGGTCAGGACAGGAGAGAGAGGAGATTGGGGGCAGTGAGTAGTGTTTGGTGTCTGTGAGCTCCTGAGTGCTGGTAGAGCGGAGATTTCGGAATGGGCGACGGGTAGGTGTGTACAGAGAAGGCTGAAAGTTGTTGATAGTATAAAAGAGATAAAAGAGATAAGGACTTTACTATATATACTTTCCATTCCGTTAGATTAGATTTTTGGACAGTACCAATAGTTGTTATATACCAAGAGACATAAAGATATAAGGTTTGTAGATCTGCATTTAATGATAAAATAAACTCTAGCAGAATAAATGGATTGGAGCCATCCACATACTTTATAATAACGTAGGGCCTCATTTATGAAAATTGTCTAGATGTAAGACTCTTGTTGCACATTGCAACCAATCAGAGCTTTCCTTTCATTTCATATAGTGCTCTGGAAAAATGAAAAGGGAACTCTGATTAGTTGTAATGGGCAACAAAGAAAGTCTTAGACCTAGACAGTTTTCATACATGAGGCCCTATATTATTATAAAGTATGTGGATGTCTGAGACCGACCCAGTTTCACTACATGTCTTCCATAGTCTCTGATCTGTTCATTGTAAGACAAAAGAGAAGAAGAACGTCAGGTGTGAGAGAGGTCGGATTGGCTTTCTTACAAGAAAGGTGGAGTTGATTCTAGAGGCCTACCAGTTGAGTTTTTATGGGCCCACCGGTGGAGTTTATTTTATTGGCCCATCCTACAGCTACTGTATATGACTGTACATGCCTCTTATACTCTGCTTCTTGCGTTTTGCCTCTCTTGCTTTGCTTTTTTGTGTCTTCCGACAATCTATATGGAGATTAAAAAAACTCCAGGGGCTCACTGGATGTTTCCCCTATTCCCCTGCAGGCCAGTCCGACCCTGGTTGATTTATTCGAATTGCCATAACTGGGATTGCAAAGGATTTTTTTAGCTCTAACAGGTACCAATATAATTTTTCTTTTGCCTTCCTCTAGATCATTACTGTTGTATTAGAGTTTAGACTTAATGAACCTTTGCTTTTTTCAACTTCAAGTAAACCTATGTAAACCTTACTACTTTCAAATAGTAGTGAAAAGTAGTGAGAGAGATATTGTGGAGGGCGATGAGAAGAAAACAAACGTATTAAACAATTTTTTCTCCACTGCATTTAACGAGGAGGATGACCTTCCTGTTAATGAGCAGAGGGCTGAGGTAAACTCCACCTTAAATGTTTCTTGTCTAACCCAGGAAAAAGTGTAGCTCTGTCTTAAGAAGATTAAAATATACAAATCACCATGTCCTGATGGTATATGCCCCCGTGTCCTAAGGGCGTGAAGTAATGTCACAGATAGGCCCTATTTTTAATATTTATGGACTGTATAATAACAGGGTATGTCCCAAAGGATTGGCGCAAAGCAAATGTGGTGCCAATATTAAAAAAGGGGTCAAAAAGTGATCCTGGAAACTATATGCCGGTAAGTCTGTTCTAAATAAATGTTTGAAAGTTTTCTATTCTGGAGTATCTTAATGAAAATAAATGTATAACTCCGTTCCAGCATGGGTTTATGAAGGATCGGTCATGTCAATGGCTGGATCGTGGGGAGGCATTGGATGTTGTATATCTAAATTTTTCTAAAGCATTTGATACTGTGCCACATAAAAGATTGGTGAGTAAAATGAGAATGGACTGGACTGGGGGAAATGGTTGCATGTGGGTAACTAACTGTCTCAGTGATAGAAAACAGAGGGTGGTGATTAACGGTACATACTCAGACTGAATCCCTGTTCCTAGTGGGGTACCACAGGGTTCAGTATTGAGCCCTATCCTCTCTAATATTTTAATTAATGATCTTACACATGGATTACACAGTAGAATATCGATGTTTGTGGATGATACTAATCTCTGTAAAGTAATCAACACAATAGAGGATAATGTTTTATTACAATGGGATCTGGATAAGTCGGTGGCCTGGGCAGAGAAATGTCAGATGAGGTTTAACACTGATAAATGCAAGGTTATGAACATGGAGAGGAAAAAGCCATTCCATGATTATTTTTTAAATGGAAAAACTCTGGGAAAAAGTGACATGGAGAAGGATTTGGGAATCCTGGTGGACAGTAAACTTAATTGTAGCAGCCAGTGTCAGGCAGCAGCTGCCAAGGCAAACAGGATTATGAGGTGTATTAAAAGGGGCATAGATGCACACAATGTGAACATTATTCTCCCATTATACAAGTCACTTGTCAGACCACACATGGAGGATTGTATACAGTTTTGGGCACCAGTTCACAGGAAAGACATCATCGAGTTTGAACAGGTACAAAGGCGGGCAACAAAAATAATAAAAGGACTGGGTGGACTGCAATACCCAGAAAGATTAGCAAGATTAGGGTTACTTAGTTTGGAGAAAAGACAGCTTTGGGGGGGACATGATAAATATGTATAAATATATTAAAGGTCAATATAGAGATCTCCCCCAAGATCTATTTATACCCAGGACTATATCCAGAATAAGGGGGCATCCTCTACATTTTGAGGAAAAAACATTTTTACATAAACATAGAAAGAGATTCTTTACGGTAAGAGCAGTGAGACTGTGGAACTCTCTGCCAGAAGAACTTGTCATGATGAATTCACTGAGTTCAAAAAGGGACTGAATGCATTTCTAGAGTGTTATAATATAACAAGTTATAGTGACTAGGATTCTGGAGAAGGGTCGTTCATCCAGGGATTTATTCTGATTGCCAGGAGTCGGGGAGGAATTTTTTCCCTGAAAAGAGAACAATTGACTTCTACCTTCTGAGGGTTTTTGCTTTCCAGTGGATCAACACTATAGGACAATAGGCTGAACTGGATGGACGTCTGTCTTTTTTCAGTCTTACAAACTATGTAACTATATGTAATCATCTAGGAAACAGTGGGTTATTCTTTCCAAATAATATTATGCATAGGATTAATCACTGCTCGCTATCGAACACTTTGCTAAGCAGTAAGATTTAACACCTTACCGACGTTTGGCACACTAGTACTGTATGTCATAAAACCAGTAAGGTTATATGGAGCGGGCTCATACAATATCAGTCTGCGCCATATGCAGCGAGTGCTGGCTGATTACTATAGCTGACACCCGCTGCTCCGATGAACCCCCCTTGTCTAAATCACCGGCAACTGAAAGCCTAACGAAGATTTCCATAGCCACTATGTTACAGTTTCTATTGCTTCCTGTCTCAGACAGAAAGTAATAGAACTGCCATCTTTTCACACCCTTCTGCTTTGTTTAGATGCTGGAAAAGGGTGTACTAGTACCCTAGAGAGACTAAGGGGGGCATGTATGAAAACTGTCTTGGTCTAAGACTTTTCTTGTTGCCCTTATCAACCAATCAGAGCCCCCCTCTCATTTCATATCGTGCTCTGAAAAAATGAACGGGGCGCTCTTATTCGTTGCTATGGGCAACAAGAAAAGTCTTAGACCAAGACAGTTTTCATACATGTCCCCCTAAATGGGCAAGTAAAAAAAAAAAGTTTAATAGGATTATAAAATTATAACACATTAAAAGATCAAATCACTCCCTTTCTGCCATTTTACAAATAAAAGAATAAAAATATAGAAAAGTTACATATAATTGGTATTGCCACATCCAGTAAGGTCCAATCTATTAAAATATAGCATCATTTATTTGCTGAACGTCGTAGAAGAAAAAAATTCTAAACCTCCAAATCAGGTTTTTTTGGTCCTTTCTCATCCCCTAAAAATTGGAATAAAGAGTGATAAAAAAGTTGCATGTATCCCAAAGTGGTACCAATGAAAACTACACTTCAGCACGCAAAAAATGCATCCTAACTCAGGTCCATATATGGAAAAACAAAAAAGTAATTGGTTGCAGAATCGCACTGCAGCGCTCATTGAAGAAATAGAGAATGTTTTTATTTTTAAACTAAAACATAACGAAAACCCTCTTATTTGGTATCACCGGAATCATATCAACCTGCAGAATACAAATAGCACTTCATTTGTACCAAAGAGTAAATGCCATAAAAACAAAACCCCATGGTGCTATTACATTTTTTTTCACATTTCACCCCACTTAGAGTTTTTTTCCGCTTTATCCCAGTACATTATGTGGTATGGTCAATTGCATCATTAGAAAGTACATCTTGAAACACTGTGAAACACGGAGGTGGCAGCATCATGTTGTGGAGTTGTTTTGCTGCAGGAGGGACTGGTGCACTTCACAAAATAGATGGTATCATGAGGAAATAAGATTATGTGGCAACCCTGAAGCAACATCTAAAGACATCAGTCATAAAATTAAAGCTTAGGTGGAAATGCGTCTCCCAAATGGACAATGACCCGAAGCATACTGCCAAACTGGTTACAAAGTGGCTTAAGGATAACCAAGTCAATGTTTTGGAGTGGCCATCACAAAGCCCTGATCTCAATCTTATTGAAAAGTTATGGGCAAAGCTGAAAAGGCAGGTTCCGATCAAGGCAACCTACAAACATGGCTCAGTTACACCAGTTCTGTCAGGAGGAATGGGCCAAAATTCCTACCAACTATTGTGTGAAGCTTGTGGAAGGATATCCAAAATGTTTGACCCAAGTCATACAGTTTAAGGGCAATGTTACCACATACTAATGAAATGTATGTAAATTTATAACTTTGCAGAAAGTAATACAAATGTCTTAAAAAATTCTCTCTGTCATTATTCTGGCATTTGGCAAATATAAATAGTTTTGTTAATCCTAATTGACCGAAAATGGATAAGGTTTATTCTGATTTAATGTCAGATAGTGAGAAAAAACATACATATGTGTCTTTTTAAATAGTGTACGTATACTTCTGGTTTTAACTGTACATACTATATTTAAACACTGAGGATATTACACTTTGACACAATGTAAAGTAGTCAGTCTACAGCTTGTATAACAGTGTCAATTTGGTGTGCCCTCAAAATAACTCAACACACAGCCATCAATGTCTTAACCACTGGAAACAAAGTGAGTACACCCCTAAGAGAAAATTGACAAATTGCGTCCAAAGTGTCAATATTTTGTGTGACTACCATTATTTTCTGGCACTGTCTTGCACTGCCTTAACTTTCTTGAGCACGGAGTTCACTAGAGCTACAGGTTGCAGCCACTGGAATCCTCTTTCACTTCTTCATGATGACATGATGGAGCTGGATGTTAGAGACCTTGCACTCCATCTTCTGTTTGAGGATGCCCACAGATGCTCAATAGGGTTTGGGTCTGGAGACATGCTTGGCCAGTCCAGCTCCTTTCCCCTCATTTTCTTTAGCAAGGCAGTGGTGGTCTTGGAGGTGTGTTTGTGGATTGGAATACTGCCCTGTGGCCCAGAATCCACATGAAGGGGATCATGCTCTGCTTCAGTATGTCACAGTACATTTGTGGCACCAGTTCTCTGGAACATGCTACCGCGGGCGATCAGGCACACTCAGATCTCTCATAGCTTTAAAAGGGCCCTGAGAATCATCTTCTTCACTCTTGGTACCTACCAGAATCCTAATGCTAACACCCTCCCCTTCCCCAACCTCCCTAGCGCAATCATCTCATTTTCGCACTTAAAAGTATTTGATGTATATGAGGGTGGAGGATCATCCCAATTCTTTAAAAAAAAACCATATTTATTCCTGGCGGACCATTGTAAACTACATTTCTTGCCCTTGTTCCCGTCCCCCCCTAATGATTGTAAGCTCTTGCGAGCAGGGCCCTACCCCTTTGTGTCTCATATTTAGTACTTTTAATGTGTTGTCTGTCCCGTTTACCCCCAAAATTGAAAAGAGGCGGAATATGTTGGCGCTATATAAATAAATTATTATTATTATTATTATTATTTTTTTATTTTATTTTTACATGTTGGCATTAAAATTCCCCTCAATAAAAAATACTCCCCACAGCTGGGAGCATTATGCACCCCAAACCCTGCAATCCAAAATTTTCTTCCTAAGTTTTTCCACATGTCCATTTCTGTTATGGAGGTAAATTCCAGCTTTCCCTCACTTTAGGGATAAAAATTACCAGAAATTTTCCCTAGACTTTAATGGGGTTCGAAGTCCGGTTCGAAAGAACTTCGAACCGAACTCACAAAAGTTCGAGGTTCTAATCGAACTAGAATTTTTTTTTGTTCACTCAACACTATTCGCACTTTTTGCTTGTCTACAGAAAACAAACTATAAACCCTTTTTTCTTTTGTTTACAACTTGCCCGAACCCCACCCCTTCTCTGAAAACCTTTCCTGAAAAACCAATCTTTTCCCTTTTATACTTCCCCATGAGGTTTATGCTAAAGCTTAATACTTGGAAGCTGGAAACTTTAAAATGGGCGCAAAAAAAAGCCCAAAAAATGCGACTTTTATTTTTGAGACTGAATAATCTGTAATTGAACAAATTATTTATAGGATTTATCATTTATTTTTTTTATTTGACTCAAAAAAAAAGATGCTTCAAAAGTCAATGGGTGTCAGGAAAAAAACAAAAAATCGTTGTCCTAAACTCATTGTTCACAAGCAGCTTTCAAATGGGTGCACATAATACATAAGAAATAACATCACTTCAACAAATTTCCAAGAGATTAATCATTAAAGCCTGAAAAACAGGAGAGTAAACCAAGCAGATTTTCTTTTTAAATTTGCTTTCTGACAAGCTGTCACAACTTAAGCTTAAAAGGAGCAAGCATAAAATACAATGGATAACAAAATAATTAAACAGCGCTTCGAAGCCAAGTTTCCCTAAAGACTCAGCAATGCAGAACAACAAAATGCTGAGCTTCTGCTCCTTCATGTAGCTTATTACTAGAGCTTGTTACCATTCTATTGCTCTATGCTGCCTTTATAAAGCTTCTATTATTACTTGCAGAGGATCAGACCGAGAGCTAACATGTAAAAATTACTCTTATTTAAGAGCAGGCTTTACCTATAAATTACGAGCGTCGCTCCAAATTTACAGGACTTCAGTGTTTGCTGGCTTTCCACTGAAAAAATCTAACTATAAAAACATATTTAACTGCATGTCATGGAAACTTTTGGAAGTTAAGATTCAGGTTCAGCTTGATGAAAGGCATTTGGCCTCAAAAACTAGTTTTCAAACCTGGTATATGATTTAGCATGTTCTATATCATTTTTATTTATGAAGGAGTGTTATTCTCCCATTTTATGCAAACTACTGTGCTTGGCCCAAAAAAACAATGACTAACTAATAAGTGCAAGAAGAACCAATAATTCATAATCTCCTTCAAGTTTGTCAACTCAGGCAGATGAAAGGTTAAATATAGCTAATTATATCTTGAGACAAGTATTCCAGAGCAGTGAAGTTCCCCCATGTACCCAGTTGTGATTCTCCTCCTCAGCCTGGCTCATCAGCCCCATCTTCTCTTAGGACCTTTACTCAACCGCCATGGTCAATCACAATAATATCTGTCAACACTTGCTACTCCAGATCCAGAACACCTTGTCAGCAGTCATAGGGCATGGTAGCAGCTATAACTTCTGACAAGGTGGCTCTGGATTAGGACACAAGTGCTGACTGATTTTAATGCGGAGGTTGCAGAACAACATAGAGATGATGGTGAGATGGGATAGAAGCCAGCAGAGGAATGGAGAGAGCTTGTGTCTCCAGGTCCAGAGATGCCTCATCAGTGGGTACAGGACAGCTGTGGCCACCAAAGAGGCGGCTCTGACCTGAAGAAATGAGTACTGACTGGTTTTTGAAGGACTTGGTGGCATAGAGAGATGCTGAGAGAGGGCTGATGTATGGAGTGGAGGACCTAGTATGATATTTCTGTCTAGTTCCTCCTTGCCTGGTGCTCTTTCACGTCCTGCAAATGCCCCATGTTGTCATCCTGCCTTTTCCTTTTTTTCTCTGCTACCCCTCAAGGTTTCGAGCTTCCTGCTTCCTTAGTTCCTCCACTAGGACAAAAAAAGTGAAATTGAGTATATAAAAAAGTAAAATAAATCCTAGGTAATAAAATAAATAAGTTTTATTCCATCTCGTAATTTTTTATTATTGAAAAAAATAAAACCAACAAAATAATTTTTTTTTAATCAGAAATAACTCTTTCTTTAAAATTAATGACACAGAATAGAGGCAGTTTAAAAAAAAACATGCGAGAATTGTTGCTTCCCTTTTTTTTCAGTCCTCCCGGCATCAGAGTCGTGGCGGTCAGACTAGCTACTCAATATTGCAAACTTGTCCATATCCCTTGGGAATGGCTATGATACCAACCATCTGGTAAAGAGTTGTAGAAGCAATCTTTAAACTAAGACCTCTAATCACACACCAAGGGAGACATGTATGAAAGGGTTTTCTGCCGTACAATGCACCTAACTAAGCTGGCTACCATGTCAAATGCACCTAATGAATGTGTTAGGTGCATTTTTCGTAAGACTCAACACTTTCTAATGCACCTAATATGAAGGGGTGTTCTGGGGGCATTATGGAGGCGTGTTGCACCACACTCGTAATATTGGACACATATATGAATGTGGTTCGGCAAAACTAGGCACATTACTGCTCCGACAGGCAACCCTATCTCAATGTGGTCTGCCTGAGCCTGAGGTGTCGAAGTGGAGATAGCTTTGCTGTAAGTGGCAAAAATGTCCAATATTTCTCAGCTTACATCAGTACAATAATAAAAAGTTATTTATTATAATTATCAAACTGTATAAAATTTAATTATTTAAATTTAATGAAAAATATGATCATATAAATTAGCTTAAAATATATAATATCCCAAAAATATAAAAATATCTCCTAAAAATGTATTTAAAATTAAACGAGTTTTACATTAAAGAACCCACTTATGATGTTGTTCAGATTTTTATATTTTAAATTTTTACTACATTAAATTTGAAATGTATTTTTGCTGCTCTCACCCTTTATTCTACATACAGCAAGAGCCAGCACAGCACAAGTATTGCTGGGACCTGTGGCCCTCCAAGCAGGATCAGTACCATAGTTTATATTCACTGACATGCTATTCTAATTTTTCTCTTATTTCCAGCCTTTTTTATAACCTTAACACATGTTAGGCGCATTACTTATGCGCCTAAATTCCGTAATGCGCCTAACACATAATCCTTTGCTTTGCTAGTCTAGCTATTTATTAAAGTGTGTAACTTATTTAGGCTGAGGTATACTCAGCTTTGGACTGGGGTGGTGGGGCCCACCTATGACTCTGGCGTCCCATGACGGTCCATCAGTGGAATTCATTCCAGGGCCTATCATTTGATTCTGGTGGTGCACCCTACAACTACTAAATGTGCCACTTTTCCTTGCTTTTTGTCTCTCTAATTCTGCCCTTCTGCCTCTCCTGAGAATGTATATGCAGCTGGAAAGCAACGTCATGGGCCCACTAGGGGTTTTACCAGTTTCCTTATGGGCCAGTTTGAGCCTTGGGGTATATTCCTGAAACCCCACAATCGCTAATTGTTAAAGTGTAGATCATCTCTCATGCTACCCAATACTGATCAATCACTGGTGGCAGAAACATATGGGGCACAGAGGTTGTAGTGGTAACATCCTAGGTGTGTGATGAGGTCTGAGGTCCCCTCTACTACCCAGAAGTACCTTAGTTCTGTGAATGAGACATTAAACCATATTCTGAAAGCTCAGGAGCTTCATATGATTAATTTTTATAGAATTACTCAATATCAGGGTTATAGAGTACTCGTATTGTACGCTGATAGTGAGAGTGAATCAGGCTTTTGTACAGTACGCCTTTACAGTATTGCGGCGCATACAGTCTGTGCTGCGGTGTGCCGTGTGAACATAATCTTACTGTAACACCAACAAGGACCATTTTGAACTTTTCAAGTCAATATTAACAGACCACCCCACCTGTTCTAGGTAAACCTCACCTTGCATTTTGCAGCATACCTGTGAACCTTTACTGTGCGCATGAGGAGGGTTTCTTCTCTAAGCCACTTTCCTCTCTAGAGAATCCACTAGGACTTGTTCAAGAATCCATGCCCAGTCTATTAACTTACTAAACTATAGTAGCCTGACATGCTCAGGTTACCATACAGGCCACAGCGGCTTGCCAATCTTTTTACAACCCCACAAGGACTATTTAGAAATCCCTCAGAATTGTCTTCCAGGTCTACACAGTCCACACACTCTTTTGTGATGCTTCTCTCTCAAATAGAGAGACGCGCTCCCAAGGCACAACAAGGAATATATCTTGTCCATGACCGTCCACTTGGCCTTGAAAAAAAACAACACAAAACACATCAGTTTGAAAACTGAGGTTCTCTCGCAAACTCTCGGGCCTTCTCATTCCTGCAGGCTACTACAGGTTCTCCAAGCACGTCATGCAGTTTTAATAAATACTCCTAGCTAGGAACCATTAAGGGCACATATACATTTTTGATTCATTTTGACTTTTTAGACTGTAAATCTCTTCTCCTTTTGAGTATGTTCACATGGTGTATTTGCAGGGCATACTTTGACACATAGTTGCGCCAAAGTATTCCCCACAAAAACGGTAAAATAAAAGAACTATGCTATTTAAATGCTTGTATTTTCTGGCACGTACTGTGTGCCCGTAACATAAGTGATGTCACTTTTTTGGTGCTTGTGTGCTGAGAAATACTAAACAAATAGGAGTTAGGGCTGTTGAAAGTGCAAGTTGGCCAACACATACTTTCAACAGAAGGCATATTGTAGTACATACCTGTGTGCTCCGCAGTACACCGTTTGAACATACCTTTAGGCTGGGTTCACACAGCTTTATTGACAATATAGTAGGCATTCATTGGGGTACTTTGAAAAAAGGCACCTAAACAAATACTGGTCCCTCAAACATCAGTAGACCAAGCATAGTCTTCTTTTAACTATGCTTGTTTTACTTCCCAGTTGTATACACTTTTTATGCAGGACAAAGGTGTGGTAGACCATGCTGATGTGGCCTGCACAGAAAGTGTGTTCTTTTAACTTATAGAGCAAACCTTGTCTAATTAAGGAAAATAGCCAGCAGGAAGGTGATCTTCAGTGTCAAGAGCAGTATCCTAGAAGCTGCAAAGGAAGCTAGAAAACTTACTTAAAATAGCAGACCACCTGTGGAGATTTGGGGTGACATGTATGAAGGAAGGCATGTCGAAGTGATTAGTTGAGTCTTGTTTTCAGTGTATAGTGCGCCTGATGTATGAAAGTGGTTTTTGTGTGATCATAAATGGTGTGTTATGTTTCTATCGCCGGCCGTGTCTATGTGTATAGCGTGCAATATGGAAATTAGCCGCATGAGTAATGCGTCTAACCTGTCTAAAGGCTATAGATAGGCTGGAAATAAAAGTCATTGAATAGCATGTCAGTGAATAGAAACTTTGATAGTGATCCCTTGGAGGAACCAAGTTCCTAGAAGCAACAACCTGTGCTGTGCTGGCGCTTGCTGTATGTAGAATATAGGGTGAGAGGCAGACAAAAAATACATTTCAAATTTAAATGTAGTCAAAATTAAAATTTTGACAAAATCTGAACATCATCCATCACGTGGAGTTATTTAATGTAAAATTAGTTTAAGAGTCTATGAATTTTAAATACATTTTATCAGAGATATTTTTGGAGACATATATTTTTATATTAATTAATGCGCCTAGTTTTGCCAAACCACATTCATATATCTGTCCAATCTTACGAATGTGGTGTGACACACCTCTAATAACGCCCTCCAGAACACCCATTCACGTCTAGGCACATTCGAAAAGTGTGAGTTTAACGAACAATGTCACCCTAATACACTTCTTTAGGTGCCTTAAGCCATCGTAGCCGGCTCAGTGTAGGTGCATTGTATACCAGAAAAAGGGTGAAAAACCCTTTCATACATGTTGCCCATAGGCGAGGCGCGTCACACTATTTATGAACACACAAAAACCACTTTTATACATCTGAATATGAGATTCGACTATTCACTTCAACGAGCCTTCCTTTTACATATTGACTTAATTGTTTATATATGGAGATCCACAACGGTTTGCTATCACAAACAATGTGGGTCAAAACGTTATGTCAAGTGTCGTGCACTCTCAGTATTGGGATTCCTTCTGCCTGACTTTTGGGATTTCTAAATTATATCTCTGTTTGCATTGGACACATTGTGGTGCTATTGTGCATTAGACTCATACTTTCCAAATAACTGTGTTTGTGTGAAGAAATATTATTATTATTATTATTATTATTATTTATCCTATATATTTATCATTTTTTATTATACAATGCCACATAAACATAACAAAAGAAACCAAATAATGTTGACACAGCGAGTAAAACATGGACAATGTGACACAAATAACTTGTGTTACACAGTGAAGAAAAAAGGTAATGAATAAACTGTTACTTATGTTTCCCAGCTTAACACGTACTTGTTTGGGAAAATAAAGTAGTTTGGTGAATAATATTAATTATTTATAAGTATTGATAAAATGAATAAGATAACATGACTCTCCATTTGGTTCCTGGGACGCAGAATAGATTGCAAATTCTGGCTGGACTGTAACTCTTCTTGGGTCAGAAACACTAAGAGCCACCTAGTGGTCAAACAAGAAGCTGCAGCTTTGTATATCAGACACAAATAATATACTTGTGCCAGCCATTTGTTTAATTAGACAGATATATGCTATATATGTTTAACTATAAGGAATATAAAGCTTATGTAAGTAAATGCAATGATCAAATACTTCATAGTTTATTATTTTAACATAGTTATTAGAAACCACCGAAATAAATCAATACTGTATTTCTGCTGAAATTATCAACGTTATGAAGTAATAACATCAACCGATGAAGATTTTTAATTATAATATATTTTTGAAAATATAGTTCTAAACATAAGCTACAGATTTATGAGATAAACAATTTGCATGCACTTAAGTATTAGTATACGATATCATATCATATATAGAGAAATAATAATAATAGGATAACACATAATAATAAATAATATAATAAATGTTATGAAAAACTGATGGGAGAATGTAATGAAATATTACAAATATAATATTATTTACGGTCGACTAAAGTGTTTCTATATGGACGTCCTGACAGGAAAGAGTAAGGTGTTGTGATTTAAAAATGCTTATCTCCCTTGAAATAAAAATGGAATCCTCAATTTGTGATGCTGTTTGTTTTGAGAATTGATGATTAAAATAGGAGCCTAGGTTTATAATAGTATTATTAATATTATTATTATTATTATTATTATTATTATTATTATTATTATTATTACTATTATTATATTTTATTAGTTGGTCTGACTGGATAACATTGCCCAAACCCATTCTTAGAGACAAGGGGTAATACATTTTAGCAGCCCAATACTTTGCTATACCTAAGAGAAGTATCTGCCCTATCTGAACATACATAGTTGGATCTGTAGAGCATGCATGTTAATTGTCTCTCTGTCTCCTATTGAATAAAGAGTTATCTGTTCATGTATTGCAGTAGCTTGTTTAATATATCTGCCATATACTGTGGTTCTGTACAGAGATTGTTGACAATCACATCAGTCTCCATCCGCGAATCGACTCACAACATAATTTTCCTATTGTAAAGCTGCGTGCTGCGGTCTGATGCCCATGCCTCTGGCCGCAGGAACACCTGCTCCCGGTACTCGCTCCACTGCCTGTATACTCACCTGGCCTAGTCCTGCTTACCTTCCTTCGCACACCATGCAACGCGACTGGCCCACTGTCTCCTCTGTTCTGGACGACAACTTTCCCTGCCGGCCATACGGGCACGGCCGAGGCGAGATCTACATTGTATATTAAATGTGCAGCGCACTGCAGGTAATTCTCTCTCCACCTATTCCTTTACGCATGGGCTTTATAGGGATTCCCCTTCCTGCTGTCTGCGTCCAATTGTTGGTGTCCGTTCCCTAGTGACGTCCTGTTGTGCGCTCCCTAGTGAATACTATTTTCGCTGCTTTCTGTGTTCCACGTTACGACCGTCTCTGTGTCTACGCCTCTTCCTTCGGCTATCACTGACTGAGGACCAGTAGACAGCGCGGTAGGCGGCCTGTGGACGTCCCTGCTCGGCAACGTCTGTCATGCTTTCGCTCTGGATGGCATCCAGTGAAGACAGGGGCTTCTTAGACTCCGCTCTATCGGTATAGGGTCACAATCAACTTTACGTGGTGATCAGAGGATCCACCTTCCATCCCTAGTTCCTATCTGACACCTATTTCAACCTACAAAAATGTGGGATAATTTCATGGGATATCAATTATCCTATCATAGTTTTTTTTGAGGTATGGAAGGAAACTAGTACCCAAACTCCCACAAAAATCTAAAGAAAATATACAAAGGCCACACCAGAACAAACTTCGATTCTGGATGTTTTACCCCTTTAAAACCACGTTCATTTGTAACCAGGAAATCTAAGTGGTTAGACAGAGTTATGGCCCTAACATCTCCCTCAGTGAGTGCTGATGGGATATCATGGCGACTTGAGGCTTAATACATGTCCTGAGATATACCATGTAAGCCCTGCCAAAGGTACCAGATGTACAAACGAAAATGTCAACTCACCGTACAAAAAAAGTTATGGCTCTTAAAATATGGAAATACAGGAATATATTATTTAAACGCATTTTTGTTGTGCGAAACTAGTCAAACATAAAAACTATATCAAATTGATATCGACATAATCATACTGGTCAGTAGAATAAAGTTAACATGTCATGTTATATAACATCGTGAATGGCATTAAAACAAATCCAAAAAGCCCAGACTGAGAAAATTACAGATTTTTTAGTTGATCCCTAATACAATTAATATTTATTTCAAAATATGTATTCTGTGAGTACAAATAAAACAGGTAGATAGTGTGTAACTGCAGCCATGTTGCATGTGAACAAAAGTAATGACAGCATTCCCTTACACAAATTAAATAGAGGGACATCTGTAAATAGAGATAATGCAGTATCTGTGAGAAGAATTGTGGGAATTGTATTTCTTTACAACATAATCAGTCCCACAGCAAGCCCTGGCACCAACAAAACAAAGGTGCAGCACAGAGCTGTTCTACTATATTTCATAAATCTACACATTCTAGCGCAAAAACAACAATTCAGGCTCAGGTTAACCACTTTTAAAGTGGTTTACCTGTTCCAGCAGTAATGCACCTGGATTTCCGTGCGAAGTAAAATCTTAGTTTTGGGTAATTTTGTATGCACACGCCTCCACAGCCCTCCGATCCAATGAATTGCAAAGTGCCGGGGGCCCCTATAATGCGCCTGAAATTGGAGTCACCGGTTTAAAAATAGAGCGAACGGTGCTGCACTGGTCTTCGGGCTGAAAAGACGCCAGACTTCTGGCACAGCCCTGTTCATACATGTCCCTCATTGTGTCCAAATCAAAAGTGTTAATAGCAGCTCTAATCAACGGTAAAAAAGGAGGTTCTCCCTATTTTCTTCCCAACCCCCGTTAACTTTCCCTTTTTTTATTGGCTGCAGACCTAACATGCTGTTGGTGCTTAAAGCACAAGTACCCAACAAATGTGCTTAGCTATAGTCATTAGCAATTTTAAAATACATACACAAAATAATTCAAAAATACAAACCACAATAGGTCCGTACCCCCCTAACCAAATCCAAATTTTTAATTCTATGACACATTACATTACTTCTCGTTGCTGAGAGGGGAGGACAGGAATGGCACAAATTTCCATAAATAGAGAGACTCAATGGATTACAATCACGTATTTGGCAGTAAAGGGCTAGACCCAAAAGACCACATGGGAATGGAGCCCCCTTCACTTGAGAAAGCGGGAGGGAACGCTGGCCAAAATCACATTCAGATACCAAAACCCACTGCATTTAGATGTCCAACAAGAAGAGACAGGGCTTGCCCACAAAGAGATGAGAGCTGCCTGCAATTCAGCTGAGTACGGATGTAACCAATTAAACAATTTAAGGTGGTTCTAAAGGAAATTTGGGTAACCGGATTTTCTTTAGGGGCCAATTACAAGGCCTAAATACAAAAACCCCACACTTTTCAGTTTTTCATTCTGCAAAAATTTGGAAAAACATGTATCATTTTTTTAAAACTTCACAAATACTTCGTGTTGCTCTATCACATAAAATATCAATAAAACACATTAAAATTTGTAGCTGTAACGATTAAAAATGAGGAACCATTCAAGGGGTTAAAGATTTTTGCAAGCCACTGTACATTTTTGGGTTGAGCAGGGATGGTACAGTAGAATAAGGTCTATGAGCCAATTTAAATAGATGAGAATAAAAAGTACAAAAAGCCTACATTTTTAAATTTACCCTCATATAGGGCAAAAATATTTTGGGACACATTTAACAAAGCTTTGGGCCCCAAAAAATTGTAGTCGCACTCATTGACCAAAAAAGCGAAAGAAGAAAATCGGGGTTGCCATTAAACTACTTCCAAACGCATAAAAGCATTTGAATAGATTGTCAGCCATAAAAAAAGCCAATCCAAAAATCCCCCTAACAAAAAGAGGAGCTTTAAAATTGAAACTAATAACCCCTAAGCAATAATCTAAGATCTACATCTACAGGTATCATTATTATTATTATTATTATTATTAACATTTATTTTAAAGCGCCATTTTTCCAAAGGCGCTGTCATTTGAGGGGGTCACAATACATGATTGCAAGTGAGTACAATAATGACAATAAAACGTAAACTGGTACCAAGGGGAGAAAGGACCCTGCCCGCGAAGGCTTAAAAATCTACAAGGGGGAGGTAAGAGACAGGAGGAAGAGGGCAGACATGTTTGGGGTAGTAACAGGGGCCCAGCAGGGTTATTGAAGGTTATAGGCAATCCGAGAAAATGGGTTTTCATTTTGCTATTTGAAGCTGGTGAAGTGGAAGAGAGTCTGATATGTTGGGGCAGTGCATTCCAGAGTGTGGGGGAAGCGCTAGAGAATTCTTGGAGACGGTTATGTGAGGAGCTGATAAGAGGAAAAACAGAGAAGTAGGTCCTGTGAGGAGCAGAGATTGCGTGAGGGGAGATATCTGGAGATTTGGGCAGAGATGTATGGAGGGAAGAGGTTATGGAGAGCCTTGTAGGTCATGGTTAGCAACTTGAAATGAATTCACTGAGCTATTGGTAGCCAGTGAAGGTGTGGGATAGTGGGCCAGCCTTACTGTGTTTTCCATGTAAAATCCCATGCATGACAGTTGTGAAATATTTCTTTGTATTCTACTGTTTGGCCACAAGATGTCGCTATGTCCAGTTTCCAGTATATGCAAATGAGGACATGGTATAAGACTGACACATGCAGCAGCCATTTTAGAAGCTGCTAGAAACTCAGAGAAGAACAGACAGAGACAGTTGAGCTAAAGGAGCCAGGATACACAGTCGTTCCAGGGACAAAGGAGAGCCTGCCTGTCTTCACAGACGCCATCACAGAGAGAGAGAGAGAGAGAACTCCTGGACAAGAAGGACAAGCTACCAGGATAGAGAGGACTGTCTGCAGCCGGACCATCCATCCCATCCATCTGCACCTGAGAGCAGGAATTACCGGCCATCTTTAAGGTACCTCAGCGGATGCGTGCACGCCATCGAGCTCAGGACTGTGAGAAGGCCTGATATTAGTGTAGTTAGTTTAGGCTCAGTTACAGGCCAAAGGAGGACATCCTCCTGTTTAGGACTTGGAGAGTTTGCTATCGCACCATTAGCTAGTTGAACCGGTTCATCTGTGAGGGAAAGTTTGTGTCATAAGTGTGTTTGGGGAGGGGAGTGGGTAAAATCATTTAAGCGGGTGTAAGCTGCTGTTGCTGTACCACAACCCCTGCAAACTGCCCCCATACACAATGGTTCCCGTGGTGATTACGGTATTAAAAAGGGGTAAGGGTTTATCGGCCTTTCCGAAACCCCACGGTTAGGTAAAGTTACCAGGGCATCCAGAGAGTACACTTCTGGCGGCGCGCTGTGCCAGCACCGGGGGCCCCCAGGATGCGTATTTGTCAATTTGTGTTTGGGGATCTGTTCACCATCTTGTTTCAAGAAAAACAGTAAAACAAACCGTTGTTTGAGCTGGTGTTGGGAGTCGTGTTCTTTGTCCGTAGACTTTCGCTGTATTCCGGTAAAACCCTGCCCTCGGACTCGGCTTACAACTTGGCGTAGTAAATTGCAGGATACAGCGATCGTTATGGACAGAGCTGCGGCGGGAGATCTTCCCCCGGCGTCAGTGGCGCCGACTGCGCAATGGAATGGCCGAGTGATTATGGCTCAGATGGGAATTGACCACAGGACCCTGACTCCAGGGGCAACAACAGCTGCTGGAAGATAACCTCTGGGAATTCCAGGGGGTGGGTTTCTCAAGACATAATGAAGACTTCGGGTGTGCTTCTACCATCAAGCATAAAATTTCCCCCAAAGGCGATGCCCCGCCCATCAGAGAACGTACCAACAAATCCCGCCCAAAATGTACCAGGAAGTGAAAGACATGGTGGGCCAGAAATGCTGGAAAAACGGGTGATTCAAGAGAGTCAAAGTCCCTGGGCCACCCCAGTTGTTTGGGTGCGAAAAAAAGATGGCAGTCTCAGGTTCTGCGTAGACCTACAGAAGCTAAATGCCCAGACCATTCGTGATGCCTATCCCCTCCCGGGGAAATTGAAGATCGGCTGTCCGCTCTAGCCATGCAAAGTTCTTTTTCGACCCTTGACCTGGCCAGCGGATACTGGCAGGTCCCAAAGTGGCTGAGAAGGATAGGGCAAAGACCAGCTTTCATTCTGTCTATGGGACTTCTACATTTTCAGTCGGATGCCGTTGGGCTTTCCAACGCCCCAAGGAAAATTCCAGTGGCTGATGGAACATTGTCTAGGGGATCTTAACTTTGATTCGGTTTGCTGAATCTACCTGGACAATGTTGGTTTTCGGGAATTCGTTCGACACCAATCTTCAGAAACTGGGGCAGGTTCTGGAACGACTACGAGACCATGGGCTTAAAAACAAGCCAAAGAATTTGCCAGCTTTTCCCAGCAGAAATAAGTACTTGGGCATGTGGTCACTTCGAAGGGGTAACAGCCGCCCCCAGTAAGGTGGAGGCAGTCCAAAACTGGCCTCGGTCGTGTACACACGAGAGGCGGGCATTCCTGGGACTGGCTGGGAAATTACCGAAGGTTTATACCCCGTTTTTGCTCATCTGATGGCCCCTTAAATGGGGTTACTTAAGGGATACCTGCGGGGTCCAAAGAATCACCCAATTGATTGGGACCTCGACAGCAAGAGGCTTTTGAAGCGTAAAAGAGGCCTGACCAGTTGCTCCAATTCTGGCCCTATGCGCAGTTCGACACCCCCTTTCGCTGTATACTGAAGGGCAGTCTACATGGTTTGAGGGCTGTGCTGCCCAAGTCCAGGAGGGACGAGAGAGGGTAATTGCCTATGCCAGTCGGCCCTTTTGCGGGAGTCAGAGCACAACCCTTTGACAATTATAAGCCCCCTTTAAGTTTGGAATTGTTGGCCCTGGTGTGGGCCATGACTGAAAGGTTTCGCAGAGTCCCTTTAAACAGTGCAGAGGTGACTGTCATGACCGACAACAACCCATTTGGCGCATTTGGAGAACGCTAAGCTTGGAGCCCTCGAGCAGAGATGGGTGCACGACTCTCAAAATACCAAATTCCGCATTAATTCCGGTCAGGGAGGAAAATGGGAATGCCGATGCCCCACTCTCGGGTCCCATCAGACTACCATCCCGCAGAAATTGATGGAATTAGAGGACACTGAAATGCCCGACTTTAGCCAGTTCCCTGCATTCCAGGACATTGCAACACTCAAGTGGGGTGTGTCTGGGGTGCCGATGGTGTTGGGAAAAACAGTGGCTGATTGGGGGAGGGTCGAAGATGGTTGCCCAGATTTACAAAAAGTAAAGGGTGGGGCCTCCTCGGGTCCTGGCCCTGACCCAAAAAGGACAGGCCCGCTGACCCCAGGAGGGGCAAAAGCTGTTGAGGCAGTGGGATAACTGAGTGTTTCCCAGGGCTCCTGTGCCAGACCATCTACTTACAATCAAGAGGTTGCAGCAAAAGACAACAGATTGTTACCCCCTGTCATTAGGACCAGAGCCGCTAGGGAAGCCCAAGAGAGGCGCCCATTTTGGAAGTCACAAAACCTATAAGTGGCCTTCAACGACTGTTTACTGCCCGACTTTGTTAAGCATGGTGTCGAAGCTTGCCTCAAGTGTCGTACCTGTGGGTTAAGTAAGCGCACTGAACAGTGGGCTCCCCCTTTAGACCAAACCGACATCTTGCGCCCTAGAGCTCCTGATGATTGACTATGTGCAGATTGGGGTACCTGCCTCTGGCATTCGTACTGCTTGGTCATGACAGACCCGTTCACTAAGTATGCCATGGCTGTACCCACGAGGGGTCAGACTGACAAGTCTGCTGCTGAGGCGGGCTGCACGCCCTTTATACAGGTGTTTTGGGGGCCCACAGAGGATACATTCGGACCAAGGGCGTGTTTCCAAAGGCTGTAATGAGCGAACTAAAAACCACTTGTATGGGATTGAGCGTTCCCATTTCTACTCCGTACAAACCGCAGGGGAATGGAGCTTGTGAGCATTTAACCGCACCCTTATCCAGATGCTGCGGACCTTTAGAGGACAGCCAAAGGCTAAGGGGGCCTGAGTACCTGCCTGACATGATGTGGGCCCCATAACAATAGGGTGCACAGTACCACAGGTTACTCCCCACACATGCTGATGTTCAGGAGACCGGGTCGAGAGATTGAGGATCTTCACATGCCCAGTCCGACAGCAGCACCACCGACCAGTACCACAGCCTGGGCCCAGGAACACCGCCTGAGCAGGAGAGAAAAGTTTTTTTCCCCAGGTGATCGGGTTTATGGTCAGGGCTAAAAGGCCATCTGGGAAGTTGGATGGGAATGGGAGCGCGGTCCCATATGTGGTTAAGAGAAGGTTGGAAACCCCGCCATCCCAGTCTATGAGGTAGAAACCGATGGGGACAGGGGCCCATCACGAAATCTGCACAGAAATATGTTGAGGCGCTGTGATTTTGAAGTGCCCGAAACTACGCCTGAAGTACCTACCCCTGTTCAGCAGCCTCCCTTAGCTGAGGAATGGTGGGCTGTCGAGGTTCCAGCTGTGACAATCTTGCCACCCAGGGAGAGAGTGGAGCAGCCAACAACTCCTTCCCCAGGGGATGTGCCTTTAAGCCCCTGAGCCCATAGCCCCACGTAGGACGCCCAGAAACCAAAAGCTGGTGTACCCCCCCAACGCTATGCACAAGATGACTTTTGTGGGGAGGGTTGTCCGAGACGCCAACTTCTAGTGGGTGGTATGTGGGATAGTGGGCCAGCCTCACTGTGTTTTCCATGTTTAAAAAAACCCCTGCATACAGTTTTTTGAAATATTTCTTTTATTCTACTGTTTGGCCACAAATGTCGCTATGTCCATTTTCCAGTATATGCAAATGAGGGACATGGTATAAGACTGACAAAATGCAGCAGCCATTTAAAGCTGCTAAAAAACTCAGAAAAAACAGACAGAGACAGTTGAGCTAAAGGAGCCAGGATACACAGTCGTTCCAGGGACAAAGGAGAGCCTGACTGTCTTCGCAGACGCCATCACAGAGAGAGAGAGAACTCCTGGACAAGAAGGACAAGCTACCAGGATAGAGAGGACTGTCTGCAGCCGGACCATCCATCCCATCCATCTGCACCTGAGAGCAGGAATTGCCGGCCATCTTTAAGGTACCTCAGAGGATGCGTGCACGCCATCGAGCTCAGGACTGTGAGAAGGCCTGATATTAGTGTAGTTAGTTTAGGCTCCGTTACAGGCCAAAGAGGGTTTCCCCAAATACATCCTCCTGTTAAGGACTTGGAGTTTTTCTAATCGCACCATTAGCTAGTTGAACCGGTTCATCTGTGAGGGGAAAGTTTGTGTCATATGTGGGTTTGGGAGGGGATTGGGGAAATCAATTTAAGCTGTGTAAGCTGCTGTGCTGTACCATGAGCCCCTGCAAAATGCCACCACACACAATTGTTCCCGTTGGTGATTTTGGTATTAAAAAGGTAATGTTTTTTCGTCCTTTCCGAACCCCACGGGTTTGGTAAAGTTACCCGGCATCCAGAGAGTACACTTCTGGTGGGGCGTGTGCAGCACAGGGGCCCAGGATACGTATTTGTAAATTTGTGTTTGGGGGATCTGTTCACCAACATTGTTTCAGAGAATACAGTAAAACAAACCGTTGTTTTAGCTGGTGTTGGATCGTGTTCATTGTCCTGACTTCGCTGTATTCCCGTAAACCGCCCCTCGGTACTCCCGGGTTACAACTGGATTGACAAAAGGGAGAGGCAGAGAGTAGCGAGGAGAGAGGTGGATAAGACCCGGGGAAACAGAGTTAAGGAGGATTGGAGGGAGTGAGAGTGCTAGATGGGAGGCCACAGAGAAGGATGTTGCAGTAGTCAGGCGGGAGATTACAAGGGCATGGAGGAGCATTTTTTGGTGGGTCGAAGTATGAGGAACGAACGGATGCGAGAGATATTTTTCAGGTGAAGCGGCAGGCAGAGGTAGTTTGGATGTGTGGTTTGAAGGACAGAGCGGATTTGAGGATTACCCCAAGGCAGCGGACTTTCGGAACCCTGTGAGATGTACAGCCATTGACAGTGATAGAAGATCAGGTGGGGGGCTGGAGGGGGACGGTGAAAGATGATGAATTCTGTTTTCTCCACATTTAAATTTTTAGGGGGAAAGGGAGGAGAAAAAAGGAGGAAATGGGACGAAAAAACAGATCCGGATCACGGGAGAGAAATAGAGTGACATCCCGGGCCGGGGATTTTAATGCCCGGTAAAAATCAGCAAACCCGGTTTGGGAATGAAAGCCTGTTAAGGGTATGAGTTTGGGCCCAAAACCAAGGGTGTAATAGAAAAAGAGAAAAGAAACCCCGGGGGCTGACCCCTGGGGGGACACCCCAACCCAAGAGAGGCCCCGGGGGGAGGGGGTTTGGGGCGAGAATGAAGACGCTGAATGTCCGATCAGAAAGGTATGGGGATCCAGTAAAAGAGCCAAGTCTGTGATGCCAGCGAAGGGGAGGATGGGTTTTGCCAAAGAGGAGTGGCCCCAAACAGTGTCCCCAAAGCCCAAAAACAAATCCCAGAAGTAGAAGGACCCGGGGAAGGGACTGGCGTAGGCTTTTGGCAGTTTTCTAGGGCATTTTGGGTTAAACCCTTGGGAAAGGGGGTTTTTGGTTTGAGTGTTTTGGGGGGGGAAACCGATTGTGTGGGTCAAGAAGAGATTTTGGGGGAGAAAGGGGGAGGAAGTTTAAGGGAACGTGCGCCGAAAAGGGGTTTGGAAGGCAAAAAAGGGGGCAGTGAAAATGGGGCGATAGTTTTTAAAGAAAGGAGGGATCAAAAAATGTTTTTTTTAAGGAAGGGGGTGACAGTTTGAAAAGTTTAAGGAAGGGGAAAAAAAGATTTTCCCGAGTGAGCATAAATTTTAAAAGATTGGTGAGAAGTTTTGGGAAAGAAAACACACTAAAAGGGCTGGGAAAAAGGGGTGAATGGGGAGTGGGTCAAATTACAGGGGGTGAAAAGGGTTTGGGTTTTGGGCAGTAGAAGGGAAAAATTTTTTCATGTGTAAAAAGTGGGAAAAACAGGGTTTAAAGGGGGAAAAAAGCATTGTGGGAGTAAAAGAAGGGAAAGGGGCCCCGGGAAATGGGGGGCTGAAGCTTTCTTGAAAAGGGTTTTATCTTGTGAAAAAGGGGAATGGGGAAAGTCGTCCCGCTGCAAGGAGAGAGGGTGGGGGAGGGGCGGGGGGCGGAGGGGAGAGTTAAAAGGTGTTGAATAGTTGTTTTTGGGGGTTTTTGGGGACAGAGGGGGATAGAGATTGGAGAAAGTAATCCCGTTTGGCTAGGGGTGAGGCAGAAATTTAAAAGTATTTTATGATTTTTTAATTTTGAGGGAAAAATCGTCGGTGGACAGTTTTTTTTCCAGCGGGGATTCTTTCCCCTTCTGGAAGCTCCCTCAGCTGTTTTAGTGGAGGTGTGTGCCAGGGTTTCCCTGTTGATTTTGGGGTTTTCTTTTTGTGTGTGAGGGGAGCAACGAGTCAAGGTGTGGTGTTTGTTGGTTGTGAAAGTGATGGCTGCGTCTGGTCATTAAATAGGATATGGTAGAAAGAGGTTAAGAG
This sequence comes from Phyllomedusa bahiana, assembly GCA_025379985.1. Lineage (NCBI taxonomy): Eukaryota > Metazoa > Chordata > Amphibia > Anura > Hylidae > Phyllomedusa > Phyllomedusa bahiana. Next base: position 51,085 of record JAODAL010000676.1, read on the forward strand.
AATCAAGAGATGTGAAAAATTGGGGTTTTTTGTAAGTTCCTGGGGGGGTGCACTAGATGGGGACGGGGGACCGGTGGGGGTGGAGTTTTGGGAGAAGCTACAGATTTGGTCAGATAGGGGGTGGGGGAGTTTGGAACAGATAGGGGAGAGCGGGGTGAAAAATGAGGTCCAGTGTTGTCCATCTTTGTGAGGGCTCCAAGGCCACTGGGAGAGATAAAAGGGAAGAACAGAGGAAAGGAGTTTGTTTAAGCAGAGGGGGGGGGTGAAAATTGGGAATTGAATCCCCCATGATAAAGGGGGGATGTCGGGGGGAAAGAAAATGGACGACCAAAGCAAAGGGGTAAAGGAACGGGACAGGGCCGGTGGTCGTAGACAACAGCCATTAAAGTTGGCATAGTTTCGACAGAGTGCACCTCAAAGGAGGAAGTGTGAGGAATGCAAGGAAAGGGGAACAAAGGAACAAGTGCAGACAGGAGGGGGGCCACACCTCCGCCTTTTGGCTTTATCATATGTATCCACGAAATTGGGCATGAATTACGAAACTATCTCTGTAATGACTTTTGGGTTGTAGTAATTTAAATGCGCACTGATGTATGAGCTACATAGAATCTGATGAAGTGTAGAAATACAAAAAATACATTGAGGTTGTCCCATCCCACATATTGATGACATACAGTATCCTTCAAGCCCAGTGACCATTGCCTACTTGGTCTGCAGTAATTTTTCCACTTAAGATTGTCTATGGGGATTACACTAGAAGCCCACCCCCTTTTTTTTTCGTCTGTTTGGGTTTTATGAGAGATGCAAATTTCCCGAAATTTGGTCGTTCACTTCGCAGAAAATTTCCCGAAAAAAAAAATTATTTGTTTTGAATTACTCGGCAACACTTAAAAACAGCTATTTCCCCGGGTCACAAGCCTCAGGGTGCGTAAACGTTGTGCCAGCTTAAATTGCGAGGGGGGGTTGGTTTTGGGGTTCATACAATTTGGTTTTAGATGACACCACAACATCGCCGCTCTTAGAATCCTTCACTCTAAAATTCCCCGGGCACTAAGAGGCAAAACTGACCAAAAAAATAAGTGGGGAAAGTACCGATAAAGTCATGCCAGCACGCTGGAAAAAAACAACGAGGGGTCAGGTACAACATCAACAATGTGGGAGGGGACGGGGGGCAGCCACAGCAGCAGAGTCAGAGAGTGGGACAATGACATTCTGGAGGGGCAAAAAAGGAGTAGGCCCCCGAGTGGGACAATGACCAGTGTGTAGGGTTCCGGGAGCACCACAGCACAGCAGAGGTCAACAGTGCAAATACATCTGAGGTGGAAAAAAAAAAGAGGGCCCCAAGTGGCAAAAGACACAGTTTGGGAGGTCATGGCAGCGCCACAAACGCCACATGAGGTCAGACAGTGGCACAATGACAAAACGGTAGGTCAGGCAGCAGCACCCTGAGGTCAGACAGTGGCACAATTTGACATTCTGGAGGGGGCCAAAAAAAAAAAAGGGGGAAAAGGCCAAAATTTGGGACAATGACCCCAGTGTGTAGGTCCACCCCCAAAAGCCCCCACAAACATGGGGGTTTCAGCAGTGGCAAAAATTGGACAGAGTTTTTTAGGTCAGGGCAGCACCCAAAGCACCCTTCTTTTAAAGGCCCCAGACGTGGCCCCAATAACAGTGTTGTGGGTTTCACGGCGAAGCACCACAGCAAAAGCATGAGGTCGGCAGGGGGAAAAAATACTTTCCCGGGGGTGGAAAAACAGTTTAGGCCACAGATTGGCAAATGACAGAGAGTGGGGGTTTGAGGGCCCCAAAAAGCAGCATGAGGTCAGTCAGTGGCACAAGGGACATTCTGGGGGGGAAAAAAAACAGGAATAGGCCAAAAAGGGAAGTGGCACAATGACAAGTTTTCTAGGCCCAGGTAGCAGCCCCCAGCAGCGGGCATGAGGTAGACAGTGGCACAATCACATTCGGAGGTGGCAAAAACGGGAAGTAGGCCAAGAGTGGCAAAGACAAGAGGGGAGGGGGAGGGGGGCAGCAGCATGAGGTCGGGACAGTGGAAACAATGAAAATTTCGGGAAAAGGGGGAAAAAAAGGGGGAGTAGGCCAAAGAGGGGCACAATGAAGAGTTTTGGGGGGGTGACGGCGGCAGGAGCAACAGCATGAGGTCGAGTTGGGCCAATGACCCAGTGGGATGTCATGGCCCCCCAACGCAAAAAAAAATGGGTCAAAACAGTGGTACAATGTTTGGTTTTGTGGAGGTGGGTGGCAATACCAGTGCCTTGGTAAAATTGGGTTGGGGGGAAAGAGGGGAGAAACATTTTCAGCAGTTTGTTGGCATCAGGGGGGGTGGCGGTTTTTAGAATTTAGTGGTGGGGCCGGTTTTTTAAACCCGGGAACTCATTTCACAGTTTGGGGGAGACGTCATGGTGACTTTGGGCTGACCCCCAAAGGGGTTTGGGGTTTGGTGGAAACCCCGGGGCCGATCCACCCTGATAACTTTACAAAGGTCAGTGTTCCACTTTTTCCCTTTGGAAAAAGGGGGTTTTCTCCTTGGGGAAAGGGGAGGGGCCCCCGCCCCCCACTGAACACCGCTCGGGATGCCAAAACTATTTTGCTGGGAAAGACAGCTTCTCCACTGCAAACTCACCCAAGTTTGGGGCCACACATCCGGGTTTGGCTGCCGAGTAGTTAAACGTATTTCAAAGGGGGTGGCAGGTGCACGCCCAAAAGTAGGCCACCACCTGTTGGTTCCGGCTGCTCCGGGCCCCTGCTGCTGCTGCTGGCGACGGCCCCCCCTCAAAGGGGTGTTGAAGGAAGTTTGTGATCAGTGACTCCAACTTAGGGGGGCTGCTGATGGACCCCGGGGAAACTGTCCTACCCCCCAAACCCCTTCCCCCAGCACCCCCCGGCAGATGTTACGTGAGCGCGAATAACCCCCCGGCAGACCTGCCCAGAGGAGGGACGATCCCCGCAAAATGGGGCATTTGGCCAATTTGACTATGGGGGAAATTTCCCTATAGTATTTGATTTTTGTCCCCCCTCTCAATAGGGGGAAAAAAGGCTCCCATTTTGGAGGGGGTTTAGCGGGGGCCCCCAATAGGGTGAGGGGCCAAAATTTTAACCCCTTTCTGCCCGGATGCTGATTTTTTTCGGCTGTCACTAGCCGGGAAAAATCAGCATCCCGAAGGCCATCTGCACAAGTGATCCGGGGGGCTCCCTCCCTCCATCTACACTGTATACGGGCCACGGTGTTGCAGGTTAAATTTTGCCTCTTCTTCCCCCATCCCCAAACTACCTCCTCCAGCTGCTCCTGCCCCTTCCCCCTTTTTGCACCGGGGTTTTAAAAAAATCCACCATTTCACCAGAAAAAAGTTCTGCCCCAATGTCCTCACTCCCCCCCTCCATTTCAGTCCCCACTGGACTCAGTGGGGCCGCGAATGTAGTCGCCACGTCCCCCCAGCCCCTGCCAAAGATTTTTCACCCTTTCTTTTCCCTGGACATAAAACCCAGTGCAATGACGTTATTCACCCCTTTGTCCGGGGCGACGACAAAAAACGTGGCCTTCCTGAATGGCCTCAAAAAAACGTAACCCCATAGCGCCACTGGCAAAACCATAAAAATTTTTACACGGGGGAGTACTTGCCCGCCGGGGATCACCCAAAAAATTTCTTTAAAAGGGCCCTTTTTCTCTTTTTCTTTCATCCCGGTTCCAAAATGTGCAGGCGGAATTCCAACGGGGGGAAAAACTCCCATATTAGAGTGTTTTTGGAGGAGGCCCCGTTCTGCCCACTGCAATTCAAAGGAGGGTGTTTCCTGGCTTTGTGGGAAATTGGATGAAGTGCATGCACAGTTTCCTGGCCTTTTTTCAAGAATTTTCCCTGAAGATCGGGGGAAAGACTTCAGGCCCTTTTCCCAAAACCAGATTGAAAAACCGTCCCCCCAAGGCAGGGGCAGGGACCATCCCCTCCTTGGGGCAGAAACAGACACATAATACCCCATTGTCTGTCACCATGGTTCAGATTTCAGTTGGCACTGAGAAAGGCCACAAATCGATTTCTTGCTAAATGATTTTGGGCATTCCCCCCCTTGGTGCCCTTCCCGTTCCCCAAAGGCAAAGCCAGGTGTAGAAACTGCGTGACACCACTGTCCCCCAACACATGTGGGTATAAAGGAGCGTACTTTTGGAGCAGGTGGTGGTGGTGGTGGAGGAGGGGGAGGAGGCGGGACATTGGCGCGGGAAACCCCTCGTTTGAAACTTTGGGGGGGAAACGGCGCCCCTGTCCATGTTTTTGGGTGTGCCTGGGCGGGAAAGCAAATTCCCCCAAGTGGGCCCGAAAAGGAATTCCCCTGCCCCTGAACCGAGTTAAAGCTCCAATTTCCTTCCCCCCCCCCCGGGCCGGGAAAATTTGGAACAAACCGAAAAAGCTCAAAGGACGGGCCCACCTTTTTGTTTACATATTTTTAAATCTTGAGAAACTGCCTTTTGGAAAAAAAATTTAGGGTTGGAACTCCCATCTTGGGGCCTGGGCACAAGCCATTATTCTCTAAGGGTTTAAAGAGTCCCCCAAAATTTGGAAAGGGGGGGGACTCCCAAAAACCAAACAATTTGGACAGGAGCCACGGTCAGCTGCGGGCACCTTGGGAGGGTTTTGGCCCGCATAAGTTGTCTCTTTGCAATCGCCTTGCTGAATGCCCTGCTGGCCCCCAAAGGAGCAAAGGGGGCGGGACCCATCTGGAAACCGGGAATGATGTAAAAGGGAAAAACCCAAGCTTTTCTTTTTGCAGAGGGGTGGAGCCTTGCCCTGGCTCCCAATTTGGCCCCATGCGTAAACGGGGCCCGCTGCTGTCCTTGCTGCTTTTTGCTGCGGCGGCAGGAGGGGCCCACCACACCCCTGAGCCATGTTTTCCCAGGCCCCCGGGATGGTGTTTCCGTGCATGTTTTGGGACGAAAGGGCCCGGTTCCAAGGGTTTAGCTCCCGGGCCATGCTTCACTTTCTGCCCACAATTTTCATAAAACCCATATTCGGCCCCTCCGGTGTTTAAAGCAAAGAACGGAAACACACCCCGATTTTTGGGATTTTCCCGCCCAAACCGCTTTTCCCCAACTAAAGGGGGTTTTATGCCCCCACTCCCTCGCTAAACCCCCTGTGACTTTTAATTTCTTGGCCCTTGCGAAGGGGGTTTTTTTACCCCGTCCCCCAATTTGGTCCCAACCTGAAACTGTGCTACCCTGCTAAAGCCGGCCACAAAACCCCCACTTGCGGGCCTCCCAAATGCCAAAAGGGGAAAGCTGACGCCCCCCTTTCTCCTGCGATGATGAAGCCCTTGCCTCCCCCGGCTCCCAAGTGCATTCGGGCCTACACATCATCGATTTGTGTTTCTTGGGTAAACTGTGTCCTCATCGGATTTTTGGTTTTGCAGGGAGACCCCTCCAACAGGCCCTTTCCAGGGCCAAACTTAAACACTAAATTTTTTCCGTCTACGCAAGAAGCGGGGATATTTGGGCCCAAATTTTTTCCCTGCCAAGTAGCTGTGACGCCCCCCTCAAAATTGTTCACCCCCGGGCTTTTTAGTGGCGCTGAGCCCAGACCCCCCTAGAAAGATCTCGGGGGGCTGGGGGAACCCGGATGGGGACAGGGGGAAAGGTTGAGGACAGGTGAAGGGCCGCTGCCCCGGGCTCCTGGGCCTTTCCCCAACAAAAGGGTTGTGCCCGGGAACGTTCCCAGGGGCTTTTGGGGCTGGGGTTGTCAAAATTTTCACCCTGGGGGGAAAGGTGGAATGCCCCAAGTAAACCAATAAAAAACCATTGGGTGCTATCAATACACGGCCGCTAGTTTCCCCGCGGAAAGTTTTTGGCCTAAACCGATTTAAAACCCCCTCTGCGACGTCCCCTTGCTGTCTGCGACCGGGGCCCCGGGGAATTTTTTGTGCCTCTCCCACTCGCAGGTGAAGACCTCCCCAACCCTCTCTTTTCTGAAAAACTGTTTGTTTTTAAAATGTACGGGACACGTTTTGGATAAAATTTTATCTGTAAAAGATAATACACACCCCTGATTTTGGCCCCAAAATGAACCCGGGGAAAACCCAAGCTTTTTTTAAACCCCTTGGTAAAAATTTGGGCACCCACAAAATGGGCGGGGTAAAAATTGCTTGAAATGTGCTGTTTAAAAAACCTCTGTTTTTTTACTAAATAAAAAAGCAAAAAAACAGGTTTTAATTAACCTTTTCCGGGATAGGAATTATGTTTAAAAAATTTCCCTTCTGTGGGGGGTGAAAAAAAAAGTTTTTTTTTATGGTACAACTGCAAAACCCAACGTTTAAATTTAACCCCGTGGAAAGAAAATTGCGCCAAAAAAATTTGGGCAACCACAAACTACGAGTTTTGTAGCATTTTTCTTTCCCTTTTTTTCTTACCTACAAACAAGAAAAAAATTGTTTTTAAAACCTTCGTTTGTGAATTATGTTTTACGGGAAAATTTTAATTTTTTGGGGGTTAAAAAAGCGGTTTATTTTTTGTCAAACAGCAAAAAAAACCCCCCGTTTTAATTTAAACCCCCCTGGATGAAAAAATTGCGCCAAACAATTGAGCAACCACAAACTACGAGTTTTTCCAGCGTTTTTACAATGGCGGGATTTTACGCACAAAAAACAAGAGAAAAAATTTTAAATTTAAAACCTTCATTGTAAATTATGTTACGGGAAAAAAATTGTAATTTTTGGCGGCAAAAAAAAAGGGGGTTTTTTTTTTGTCAAAAACAGCAGAAAACACCGCTTAATTAACCCCCGGGAAATGTAAATTGCCCCAAAAACCAATTAAAGCAACCACAAATTTTACGGCTTTTTTACCCGTTTTAAAAAATGCGTGTTTTCTAGGCAACCAACAAGAAAAAAAATTAAAAATTTAAAACCTTCGCTTTGAATTATGCAACGGGAAAAAAATTTGTATTTTTGGTGGTGAAAAAAAGGGGTTTTTTTTTTTTTGTCACCCACTGAAAAAAAACAACGCTTAATTAACCCCGGATTTTAAATTGCGCCAAAAAAAATTGAGCAAAAACAAATTTACGACCCTTTGTAGCGTTTTAAAACAATGGGTTTGTTTTCTACGCTACACAACAAAAAAAAAAATTTTTAATTTTAACCTTCCTTGTAAATTTATCTACAGGAAAAGGAAATTTTTTTGGCGGTGAAAAAAGATGGTTTATTTTTGTACCACAGAAATAAAAAACTCGTTTAAATTAACCCAGGTTGAAAATTGCGCCAAAAAAAATTGAGAAACCCCACAAACTACGAGCTTTGTAGCGTTTTTTACAATGGGGGTGTTTTCTATGCTACACAACAAGAAGAAAAAATTGTAATTAACCTTCGTTTGTGAATTGGGGTTTCGGGAAAATTGTTTTTTTTGGAAAACCACCAGCAGAAAAACAACGTTTAAATTTAAACCCCCTGGATGAAAAATTCCCAAAAAGAATTGGAAACCAAAAATGAAGGGGTTTAATTTTTTTTTTAAAAAATGCTGTTTTTTTTAAATGAATACAACGGGAAAACGGTTTTAAAACCCCCTTTGGGGATATTCAATGGGCTTGAGCATATAGAAATTAAAATGAAAACAATTTTCCCAAATAGAAAACCCAGCAGCTCACCTTTCCCGGGATTTGTGCGTAGTTTCCCTTGCCAAGGATCCAAATGTGTATTAAACTTCTGTGTTTTTCACTCCCGGCCTACAGTAACATGAAAAACAAAACGGATTTCCGGGCGTTGACCCCAAAGTAGGCCGGCGCCCCCCAAATACCCCCGGTTTTCCTTTGGGTTAAAACAATACGATTTATTCCCAGACAAAAAAATAAAAACACACTCTGGCAACAACACCCCTTGCACATCGGTGAATAAAACAACAAACGTTTTTAAGGGCAGTCCCCCTTGTTCACTTTAAAAATTGTATATGCAGTGCAGGGGAACGTACCTGGATTCCCAGACCCAAAAACCCCAAAAATCAAAAATAAAATTTTTAAAGGGAAAAACAGCCCTTGAGGCAAGCTGAGACCCCCCCCAAAAATCTGTTTTAAAAATCAGTTTTTTTAAAAGGGCTATCACAATCACCGGGGCGCCCCTTCCCCTTGACAGTACAGTGAGAGGATGTAACCCCCCAGCGTCGCGTTTGGACTTTTATATGCGGTTTGAGTCCCCAGAACCCCGCCGGTCTCTGATTGGCTTACTCTAGCCATTTTCATGCGGGGCTATGCCCCTTCTTCCCCCCCAGATTTGGTTTTGCCCCTTGTAGCGCAGGGTGCTCGCAGCCTTTTTAAAATAAATCAAAACACATTTCTTTCCCAACCCAAAAGGCCCCCAAAAAGGGTTCGACTTCTTTTCAGAACCGAATTTTTCCTGAAATTCAAAACCCGAATTCCCCCTTCGTTAGAATCAATCCCCCCAAATCCTATTATTTGTCATAATATAAATATATTTTTAAAAATATATATATATATAAAATTATTAATATATACTGTAAAATAATATATATATATAAAATTATAACAAAAATGAAATTTTTTGTTTTTCTTAACGAAAAATTATATTTTTAAATATATTTATTTATATTTATTTAATATATATATATTATATTTATTTTTTTTATGGGGTGGGAAATATTTGTATATACTAGAAATTTAAATAAATTTGCTGTACAGAACAGACAAGGGCTACATGGAATACCGGTGTTAATAATTTTAAATTACATGGTTTACTGCATGTATCAAGAGAACATTCTTGCTCTATGTAGAATCTTCTTACGGAAATGAGAAGAAAACAACTGATTTAAAACCTTTTTACGCTTTTGTAAAAAAAATTAATTCCAAACGTGCAGTTCGGGGCTTCATTCTCTTGGACCCCTTGCCATAAAGAAATAAACTCCATAAATTTTGCACAATGGCCCCATTTCCCTCAAAAATTTTGTGTTTCCCCTAGCTATTCCCAAAAAATTTTTGGAAAATGTCAAAATTTTGGGAAGGGGAGCTAAAAAAACATTTGTTTTAAACTCCCAAACGTGGCTCTTTGAGTTTTAATTTTAAAAACCCCCCCTTTTTCACAGACATGAACTCCTTTTAAATTTGGTTTGTTTGGGAGAAAATGATGTCTCTATTGTAAAAAACTTATCCCAGGGCGCCTAAAGTTTGGGGGGCCCAGTGCAAGGGTGTTTTTTAGGGATAGTAGGGGCTTTTCAGGCGGGGTTTTGCACTGCCCGTGGGGTCCATCAGACTCTTTGTAGGTGGAGGTATTCTTCCCTAGGAGCAATTTTGGCATATGGAATCTCATGGTGAATGCCTTGATTTTGTTTCATCAGCTATTTATAAAAAAAACCTCCATTTTAAGGGCGGGCCCTGCAGAAGGGCCCACAAAAATTCCCAAGCTCCTTTACTTCTTACTAAAGACTGCCATGACTTTCCCAAAGGGCCGGTGCCCCCAAAAAACAGCAGTTTTTGGCACTAGTGTTTTTAATCTTTCCATTCCCTCCTCCCAAGAGCTAAGTCTTTGTTGTTTTTCCATCAATATATAAGAGCTTTTTTTGCGGGACAAATTGTATTTTACTGGTACCATTTCATGTACTATATAATATATCAACCCCTTAATCCCCTGAAAAGTACTTAAAGGGGTTGTCTCACTACACTGAATGACCCTTACCCCCAGTCCTGTTTTTTTGGGTTTACTTTGAATTCAGGGCCCTTTTAGTAAAAGAACCAGTGTGGGCAGCCTATCAGGATAGATCAAACAGGGCTGTAGCTATAGTGACCCCGAGGAGTTATGCAAACGCATACAAGAGGGGGTTTTCTAGGAAAAGTTAGGAAAACTGATAAATTTTACCCTTTTTTTGCCAAAAAAGACTTTTTTTTGAAAGATCTTTACTAAAAAAAGCAATCCTTTGTAGTGAGACAAACCCCCTTTTAAGAGCAACACATTTTTTTTAATTTTTTTCGTTTCAACAGTCCCTAAAATTTTTTATTTTTTCAATGACACAAATTTTTATGAGGCCCCTTTTTTTTATGTGGGGAAAAAAAGTACCCAATTTTTTTTCAAATTTTTTTAAAATTTTTTTTGTTAAACATTACAGTTAACCAAGTTTAAAAACCTTTTTTAACTTAAATTTTAAAAGGGTTTTAAAAATTGTTTGGATACCTTAAAAAGGTTTAGGTTTTTTTGGTTTTTAATCCCCAAATTTTTTCTTATTTAAAATATTTTTTTTTATTTTCTCAATTTTCTGTTTTTAAATTTTTTCCCCATCCTTTTTCGTTTTTACTTTTTTTTTTTAAATCCCCTAAAAAGGGCTTAAATGTTTTAAAAAAAAAATTTTTTTTACTTCATAAAAGTTAAATTTGCATATTAATATATGCGTAAAACATTATAATTTTGTGTCAAAATTTTTCACAGGCAGCAATAAGGGCACACACAAGGGCTGCCCTGATCGCTGGCCTTTTTAAAACCCGTCAGTCCGGGTCTTTCCTGGTCTCCCGGGGTGGAGTCCAGGGGCATTCCCCGGCTTTTGTCACCGTTTAAACCGGGGGGTTGCCCATCCCCCATGGGCAGGGGGGAAAAACCCCCTAAGTTTTGCCGCTGTAAAGGCCCCCCGGGGGAATCAATGGTTTTAAGGGGGTTTGGGGGTCGGAGGGTTTTCCCCCGCTTCCCAAACATTTTTTGGCTGCTCCCGGAGCAAATGTTAATTAAAAACCCGGTTTTCCCAACAAAAACGCAGCGCTGGGGGATTTGCAAACCGCTGCCCGAATTTTAAAGACTCAATGGCCACCGTGGGAAAAATGATTGGGCCGGAACGTTTAAAGGGGTGAAAAAACTTCTATAAATGTTTCAGGGAGGTAAATGGAAAAAATAACACAATTGCAACATGTTTTTGGTTGTGTCTTTATGAAATTCACTGTATGGGGTTTATATGTGATGTATACTTTATTCTCCTGGACATTATAAATTTCAACCCCAAAAACATTTTTCTACCCCGTTTTTTTTTGTTTTTAAATTTATAAAAAGCTTAAAAAAAGGGTTTTTTGGTTTTCCTTTTAAAAATTTTTTTTAATAGACCTTTGGTGTGACATTTTTTTTTTATGGTAACCCCCGAGTTTTTAATGTTTTTTTTTTTTTTGGGGGTTTCTTAAAATTAATTTTCTCAATTTTAAAAATTTATTTCACATTTTTTTTGTCTCCAGTAAAAGGGCATATTTACTTTGGGGCTTTTCACCAATTTTCCCTTTCCTTTAAAATACTTGTGGATAAATGGCTCCAAAACACATAAAGACCCTATATGTAGCCTCAAAAAGATGGGAAAGGATTAATTTTGGGGGGAAAAGACCTTGGCCCCCGCCCGGGTTTTTCAGCAAAACCGGATCTCCAAATGAAAATTTTGTTTTCCCGCCCCCCAAACCCCCCACTTTGGTATTAAGAAGGGTAATTTTTTTCCCAGCTTGGGCCCCGTTCCCCTTTACACAAATCAAGGGTTGGGGCAAGTTCCTTAGTTTCGGGGAAATTGTCCTTTTCACCCAACCCCGGCTGCTTTCATTTACTATTGTTAAAAAAATTCCCCCTTTCCAAAATGTCAATTAAAAAAACCTTTTTTTTTACTTTCACAACACAGGAGTATGGACCCCAAGTCACAGAGCAATAAAGCCTAGTAAAAGTCATTTTTAAAGGGGTTTGTCTGTTGAAAGGGTATTTTACCTAAATTGTAATAGTCAGTAACATCTTTTTCCAAATTTTGGGGACCCAAAGTTAAAAGGGGAGTTTGGGGGGTTTCCCCCACACACCAGCAAATTTTATTTGGGTTTAAAATTTTTTGTTATGGGAATTCAGAGCATATACCATGGGTTCCCCCTTTGGGGGTTTGGGATGGGGTTTAATTTTAAAAGGAGGGGGGCTTTTAGAATGTGGGAAACGTTTGGGGAGGTTCCCCGTTTGGGACAAACATTTTTCCGCCGGGCCAGGAGTGTTATTTTAAAAACCCCTTTGGGAAGGGGGGGGTTTTTCAGGGGTAAAATTAGTGGGAATTACTCCCAAATAAGTAAAAGGGTGAAATACCCGTCGAGCCAAATTCCCTTTAAAAAAATTTGGTTTTTCCCGCCAATTACACTTGTTTGGGGTTTCAGGAAACCCCTATATTTGGTTTAAAGGGTGGCCCAAATAGGCAAGTGTTTTGATGTTGGGTTGTCATTGTTTTGGGAAAGGGAGAGGAAGGCCTGGTTAGATGTCATGTAAAAAGGGCAGGGGCCACTGCACCCCCATGCCAGGACTTCCCCTTAAAAGTTTTGAATGGTCCCTTGGGAACAGAATAAAACCCAAAAAAATTCCTAAAGAAAGTTGAAAAGCTTTGTAGAAAACCCGTGCTAATTTCTTGGATGTTTCACTAATTTTGCCCCAAAAAAAACCTTTCTGTTTAAAACCTGTTTTTTTTCAATTGTTTTATATTTTAAACAGCCCCCCCCCCGCCCCAAACCCAAAACCCCAAAGGGTTTTGGTATAGCAGTTGATAATAGTTACATAGTAAATAAAGTTAAAAAAAACAAAAAAAGTTTCCCTGAAGTTCCCCCCCTAAAAATCCCACTGTAAATAGGGAACGACAAAAAGAGGGGGTACAACCCCCCCTTGGGTGGTGAAGTTGTGGAAGGTGAAACCATGTGGGTGGGAGGGTCCCCTTCTTTAATGTTTTCCCCCAAAAGGGGGTCCCTAATTTTAAAAAAACGGGGCCCCTTTCCCCGTCTACTTTTTAATTTCCCAAAAGATTCGGGGGATAGCCCAAAAATTTAAAGTTACGGACAAACCCTTTTTTTTAATTTTAATGGGTTTTTGCTGAAGTCAGCGCTGGGGTCTTGGGTTTAATTTTTCCACCCAAAGGAAAAACATCAAGGGTAAAATAGCAAGAAGTTTGTATGTTCTCCCGTGTTTGGGTTTGGGGTTTTCCCCTGGTTACCCCAGTTTTCCCCCCCTCCCAAAAAACATTTCTGAAAAGTATTTAAAAATTCCAAATTTTTTTCAGGGGCCCAATTAATTAACCCAAACTGATTTTCCCGTTTCAAAGAAATATGGCGCCCCCCATTATGGGAAAAATATAAAAATTTTTGGTTCCCCTTGAGACTTGTTCATAAACTAAAAGGCCCCCTTTAAAACAAAAAAGCTTTATAATAAAAATAGTCAAATTTTTAAATATCTTCCCTTAAAATGTGCCAAAGGGGAAGGATTAGCCCCCCAAAACCCCGTTAGCCTAGAAACCCCCTTTTCCCCCCTTTTTAAAAATATAGAATTTTTCAAAAATAACCACACATGAGATTTTTCTTCATTTATACAAAGGGTTGGGTCCCCCCAGGCCCCGGGTTTTTACCCGTTTTGTTTCCCGTACATTTCCCCCATATTGAAATCATGACCCCAAACCCCAAAATTACCCAAAAGTTTTTAAATGTAGCCAAAGATAAATTTTAATTAAAACAAAGTTTCCCTTAATCAATTTTTAATACAACCGATTCCCCAAATTTACCCCCCGCCCCAAAACAGACAAAGGAAAAACAAGGGTCCCCCTTGATATGAAACCCTTAACTTAAAAACATCCAAAAAAGGGAATTTATTTAGAGGAAATATAAATCCAGGATGGTATCTGAATCTGGAAATGTAAATCTTTTGGTAAAATGTTACTACAACACAAAGTAAATTCGTAAAGCATAATACTGAAAAAGTGAATTAAAACAAATTTTTAAAAACCCCTTTTAAAGAAATATATACTTTTGTTTTGTTAAAGTCCCCCCCCAAAAAATTAGATGGGGAAAATCGATAGGATAACCATCAAAAATCTAATAGGTGCGGGCCCCCCCTCTTTTTCAGATCAATAGGAGTTTTGGGCTTTTTACGCAGGGTCCCCCATTCCCGTTCTAAGGGGGTTTTGCTTTTGTTTACATAGAGCAGGAAGGTTGATTCCCTGTGGCCCAAAATGCCCAAACAGTCTCCATTCTGAGCCAACATTTTTGGGGCCAATTGCCAAGATACGTGTGGTTCCCATAGCTGGGCCCTGCACCTATCATACTTTTTTGGTAAATCTTATCAATATGCCATCAAAGTCTATTCAAATCTGGAAGGGAGAGGCATGGACCAAACCCTCACCTAACTTGATCAATGCTTCCAGAAAAAAACTTTAAAACATAAACGGAGGTTCTTAATATATTTTTTGATCAAAACATTAGGCCCTTGCCACTTCATGGCGCCCTTGAAAAGTTGGGCCCCCTACACTAAAGGGGGGGTAGCACTAAAAACCACAAAGATGGGAGCACCCCCCGGGGGCCCAACAGCCCCACTGCTGCCAGACCCCCCCCCCGGGCTCTGAGCTCCACACACCAGCACCATCACAGAGCAAGGGCCGCCCAAGCACCCCCACCAAAAAAAAAAAAGGTTTTGAACAGCTTCCCTCTCCAGGCTCCCTGTAAGCAGACTGAAAAAAAAAAGGGCATTAACCCTTATACAGACTACTGCTAATTAGAAACACCTGGACCAAATGGGAAGGAGTGCTGATCCATGTGTGCAAAGAAATAGACGTATGTGTTCAAATCTGGAAGGGAGAGGCATGTACCGCACATCCTCACACATCAAAGTCTATGGTGATAACACCCCTTAAGGCGAAATCGCATCTCTTGTTTCTTCTAACCCACACTTATTTGGTGGGGCCCCAAAGCACATGATCTTTTTTTGTTCCTATCCTGACGAACGGTAAGTTTTTTTTGCAGTTTTGGTGCTTCACTATACTCAATCCTGTGGCATGCTCTATTGGATGTCATATGTTCAGAAGTATTCACCTCTAGAAGCCGTTGTTTCTGGAGGGAGAGTAGCCCCAAAATAAAAACCCAAATAGAGATGTCAGCACGTTCCGGGGTCAAAGGGGGAATATAAAAAGGTCGGGGCTCGTACGCCGTTTTTCCGTGAAAACTGGCCGATTTATGTCTTGCCGAAGTGCGCTCAACAGGGGGGAAAATTTCGCGCCTCTGACAGACAGACCACATTGAATAGGTCTCCCTGGGGAGTTTTTTAATGTGCCACTTTGCTGACCCGCATTTAGGCGTCGGTTTTTTTTCGAATGTGTTGCGTCCCCCCCCCAGAACGCCCCAGCCCCCCTTTATGTTAGGGATTAAAAATGGCGAACTTTCCCCAAAGCACCTAAACATGGGGAGGTGTGTCCGAAGCAAGCCGGCACCGAGAGGTGTATTATACGCCAGAAAATCTGCGAAAACGCCGATCATACATGTCCCCCTAAGTGTCTCAATAGTTGTGGAACTCTCACTAATTTTATGAACAAAAAATACAGGATGAACAGTATAAAACCTTGTTCCCACGGTAAAGGTTATAGAACAGATTCAGATTGTACAGATTTATGATAGCAATTCCTTACAGGTGCATGGGGCCTCAAAAGAGTATTCCTATCTCAGAGATTGATGACATATTTGTAGGTTGTGCAACCACCCTACAGATTATTTTGTATCTGTAAATGATGTACATTATATTGATGACATCCCAGCACCTTGTTTAGGGCTTTAAAGGGGTTGTCTGACTACAAAGATTAGATTTCAATATTTAAGGAACAGTAAATGAAGACGTTCTTCAAAAAAATTGCTATGTTTATTTGTCTTTGTTGAGGAGATTAAAGTGACTTCATTTTGATTTTGTTCTCTGCTTTTTCTGTTCAAAATCAATGCCCATATATCACGAGCTCAGCTTCTTCCTCATCATAAAACCTAATATCACGGAATCAGCTTTTCTCCCCTTCATATAACCTTATATATCACAGAACTCAGCTTTTTCCCTTTTCATATAACCCTATTTATCACAGAAACTCAGCTTCTTCCTCTATCATAAACCCTATAATCAAGGGTCAGCTTCCCTCATCATATAACCCCTTTTATCAAGTCAGCTTTTCTCCTTATATATAACCCCATATATCCAGAGCTCAGCTTTCTTTCCCCTTTTCATATAACCCCCTTATATCAGGTCGTTTCTTCCTTATCTATAACCCTTTTAATTTAAGAGCTCGCTTTCTCCTCTACATATAACCTATATATACAGAGTCAGCTTCTCCTCTATCATATAACCTATAATCACAGGACTCAGTTCCTTTTCCCCTATATATAACCCTAATTCAGAGCTCAGCTTTCCCTCTATCATAAACCCCTTTTAAACCCGAGCTCAGCCCTTCCTCATCTATAAACCCCGATTAAACAAGCTCGTCTGTCCTTATCATATAACCCTATATATCACAGAGTTAGTTTTCTCCTTATCATGTAACCCTATATTTTCAGAGTCGCTTCCCCCTCTATCAATAACCCTTTTATTACAGACTTGGCTAACTTCCTTCAAATAACCCCTCTACCCCAGAGCTTACCCGCCTCTATATATAACCCTATATTTTACAGAGCTCCCCCCCCTCTATCATATAACCCATATTTCCCCGGCTCAGTTCTCTCCTCTATCTTAACCCTATTATCACAGAGCCCAGCTTCTCTCCTCTATCATTAACCCTATAATACAGATCACTTCTCTCCTCTATCATATAACCCTAATTCACAGGCCACTTCTCTCCTTTCTAAAACCTATAATCACAGAGCTAAACTTCTCTCCCTCTATCAAAAAACCTATAATATCACAGAGCTCAGCTTTTTTCCTCTATCATAAACCCTTAATCACAGAGCTCGCTCCCCCCTCATTTATAAACCCCATATATACAGAACTTCGCTTCTTTCCTCTTCATATTTACCCTATAATCACAGAACCCGTCCTTTCTCTTTCATTTAACGCCCTTTTTAAATGTAAACCCGACCAGCAGGGGGATGAAGGATCTCCGTCAGATAATTCATAGCTTCTAGGGAAGTAGTGCTAACGGGCGGGGGGGAGGCACTGGATGCATTTCTAGATTTTCTAAAGCTTTGATTACGGTGCCCCCTAAAAGGTTTGGAAAAAAAATGGAATGCTTGGGGCTGGGGGAAAATGTGCAAGTGGGTAAGAACTGGGGTCACTGATAAAAAAACAAAGGGATAATTAAAGGTACATATAACTGGATCGTGTTATAGTGGGGACCACAAAGGGCAGTATTGGGCCCTATCCCTTCAAATTTTCATTAAGATCTTACACAGGATTTCACGAGAAAAATCATCTTTTAGAGATACAAAGCTCTGTAAAGAAATCAACACAAAAGAGGAAAAAATGTTATTACAAAGGGGGTTGGATAAGTTGGAAATGGGCAGGGAAATGGGAGATGAGGTTTAACACAGATAAATGCAAGGTAATGCACATGGGGGGGAAAAAATCCATTACATGACTACATGTTAAATGGAAAAAGGCTGGGTAAAAGTGACATGGAGAAGGACTTGGGAATCCTAGTGGACAGTAAACTTAATTGTAGCAGCCAGTGTCAGGCAGCAGCAGCCAAAGCAAATAGGATCATGGGGTGCATTAAAAGGGGCATAGATGCACATGATGAGAATATTAATCTCCCATTATATAAGTCACTGGTTAAAACCAACATGGAATATTGTTGAAACAGTTTTGGGCCCCAGTGCACAGGAAAGACATTGTAAGAGCTTAAAACAGGTACAAAGGCGTGCAACAAAAATAATAAAAGGACTGGGTGGACTACAATACCCAGAAAGATTAGCAAGATTTGGGTTATTTAGTTTACCACAAGAAAAGACGGCTTCAGTGGGACATAATAAATATGTTTAAATACATCAAAGGTCAATATAGAGATCTCCCCCAAGATTTATTTATACCTAGGACTGTATCTAGAACAAGGGGGCATCATTTACGTCTTGAGGAACGAAAGTTTTTACATAAACATAGAAAGGGATTCTTTACTGTAAGAGCCCGTGAGACTGGGAACTCTCTACCAAGGAACTTGTCATGGTGAATTCAATAACCGAGTTCAAAAAGGGTTTGGATGAAATTTCTGGAGCATAATAATAAAACAAGTTATAGTGTCTAGGATTCTGGAGGGGTCATTGATCCAGGTTTTTCCGTTTGCCAGATTGGAGTCGGGAAGGAATTTTCCCTAAAATGAGGACAATTGGCTTCTACCTCATTGGGGTTTTTTGCCTTCCTCTGGATCAACACCTTAGCACAACAGGCTGAACTGGATGGACGTCTCGTCTTTTTTTTCGGCTTTACAAACTATAAAACTATGAAACTATGAAACTATATAACCTTATACATCACAGAGCTCAGCTTCTCTCCTCTATCATATACCCTATATATCACAATGCGAGCTTCTCTCCCTATCATATATCCCAAATATAACACAGTGCTGAGCTCTCTCCTCTATCATATATCCCTATATATCACAGTGCTGAGCTTCTCTCCTCTATCATATATCCCTATATATCACAGTGCTGAGCTTCTCTCCTCTATCATATATCCCTATATATCACAGTGCTGAGCTTATCTCCTCTATCATATAACCCTATATATCACAGAACTCCGCTCCTTTCCTCTATCATATAACCCTATATATCATAGAGCTCAGCTTCTCCTCTCTATCATGTGACATGTAAGAGAGCTCAACTTTTCTCCTTCTATCACGTCCTGTTCTCAGGTAAGGCAGCATAAACCACCTGGCAGGTTTCCTTTAAGGATGCGGTAATACCTACTCTGTATGCCTACTTTTATTTTTATTTTTTTACGAAATAATGTTTATTTTTTTCTATTTGGAAACGTGTTTTGTTTTATATTAGTTTATTATTCCATCATTTTAAATTCTTGTTTTTTTTCTACTTTTTTTTGTCCCACTAAGCACCGGCTTGGAGTGGCCCCTGGTGGGACTCAGGGCATGATGGGCAACTGAGAATGGCTAGCCTGGGGCTGCTTTTCTTTGAGAAAGGTAGAGAAATAGAGGCAGAAAGCAAGAGCCAGATGCGGTCATGTACAGTAGCTGTAGAATGTGCCCCATGAACCAACTCTACTGGTGGGACCTAAATAGTTCACTGGTAGGCCCCAATCTCCCTAATCAAATAATGACTATGCAATAACATACATAGCAATACATTACTGTATTGCTTTGTATTATACCTTTGAGGCAGTCTATTAGACCCTATCTGTGGCAATAGGTTTCATGCATTACAGACCCGGAGGGAGGCCATTATTTGGTCTCTTGCTGCCATAGCAACCATCAGCACCCTGTAATTGTGTTGTGCAGGTGCTGATGGTTAGAAAGAGGGGGCCCCCTTGCTCTATCATCACCTAGATGCCGTAGCTGTTAATGACCCCAGCATCTAGGGGGTTAAAAGACTAGGAACAGATGTAGCTCTGATCTCAGCTGTTGCATCGGGAACTCGACAGTACATAACTGCAGCTTCTGTGCCTCCACATGAGTGCATGCAGGCGCCAACTCTCATAGACTCTGTGATGCTACTACATGGTAAGGGGGTCCTGTGGGTCCCTTTGGCTCAGAGGCCCATGTGCCAGCACGACCACTGCAGCCCCCTGTAGCTATGTCATTATTACTACTTGAGTTTCAAAATTGGTTTAATCTTAAAGGGGTTGTCTCATCTCAAAGTTTCATAGGATGCATGAATGAAATAATGCTGCTTTGCTCTGTCACTTCCTGGTCAAGCTGTCTGTAATTATCATATGAGCTCATTACAGACCTCTGTATTCAGACCTCTGCTAATTAGATAAATCTCATGCTGTCAGGAACAGGAAAGCTTCAGAGTTAAAGTAAACAGCAGTAATTACTGGCTTTTGTCTGAAAGATCAGATAAGAAACACGCTCTCACTGACCTGTGTGATGAAGTCACTCCCTGCTATCAGATAGAACAAACAGCAGGAGGGGACAGGTCGGTCACTTGGGGAACCAGAGAGCACAGAAGGTGATAATATCACTTGTAGCTCCTTAACACAAAAAAAATGAACAACGCAATATCTTTGGAAAACATCTTTATTTAGTGTTCCCAACATGTTGAAAGCTAATCTTTGTAGCGAGACAACCCCTTTATGGCTTAAAATAATAAAATATATTAATAAATGACAATAAATGTTATAAATTCTATACAATTTTATATTTCCATCCACTCAATAATATAAGTAAATGTCAGTCTCTTTTCTTCTCCTGATGTAACAGACGGCCGTTCTTCATTTTAAATGCTACGCGTGATTTCTAACAAAATAAACAGAATGATTTCTTCTTGGCATAAGAATAAGTCTAATGTTCCAGCCAGCTTATGAGGTTTGTTTAGTAGTAATGAAAGATCAGAGGAAGGATCAACTGAACCTGTCACTGAAGTCTTCCTGTCACATAGAAGGGAAGTCTTTGCTATATAAAGTCCTTGAATGCATTGTCATCTGCCAACCAGCATCATTGATTGCTGGAGAAAAACAATCAACAGTGAAATGACCCCTAATAAGGAGAAATCGTATGTCACTACAGTAGTGTAGACAAGACAGATAGTATGTTCAGTCTCAATAGAAAATCTATGGCTAGTACCCCCCTCTATTTCCACACACTAAGGGCGATATGTTCCATTAGGGCAGCGCCATTTTTTTGGTGTATTTTCTATATAAAGGAACTGTCGTACACCAAAACATATACACATTATAGCCAGGCACTACACACAGGGGCGTAGCTACAGAGGGTGCAGTGGTAGCAGTCGCTACCTGGCCCTGCAGCCTAAGGAGCCCAAAATCCCTCCTGCCACATAGGAAGACACTGGTATTGTAAATGATGCGTAGTAATTGGGGGGCCCCATTTCTCTTTTTGCACTAGGGCCCAAGAGCTTGAAGTTACGTCTCTGACTACACATTTGAATGCGCCTAAAGTGGGAGCATCAAATAAGCTAGTAATTATATGCTGTGCGCCTAAGTTATGCTATGCGCCTAGATTTGGCGCATTAATTATACTATATAAGGTATACCAGATGCCAGATTTTGGACACGTTCATTCATTTGGGTGAACTAAACACTCATTTAATGCACCTCAAAACTGGCATGGCGGCGCCTCTTTTTACTGACATGTCGCCCCATGTGTCCTTTCTTGTAAGGGTATGTTTACACGACGTAATTGCGGCACGCATTTTGCCACGTATTTGCGCAATTACAGTATGAATTATGCCTCATCTCCCTGGCGTAAAATACGATCGGATTGTATGCCAGAGGAGTGAAGTGGCACGTCAATAGTTCGCGCCGCGTGTGTGTGCTTCCAAAACACACGGCGTATTGCGTACAGTTTGCGCCGAAATGTGCCGTGTGAACATACCCTAAGGATTACTAGAGATGTGCCAGATGCACCAAACATATATTGTTCTGCCCTACTTTTGTGTAGATATTGTCAGATACACATTTGCCATAAGTGAGGCCAGTCCCTTGAAAAAAACTGGTGCTGCAAAATAATAAAATTTGGCAACCAGGTCCAATATATGAATAAGCTGCATAACATTGTGCCAGATTCAATTCTGTAATATGAAGAAATAAAATACCTATTACTCAAGTCTATCCATAAACAGGAATGATTTAGCAAGTGCGAAGAGTAGTGAGCAACTTCTCACACAATTTAAAAGGAACCTGTCAGGTGGTTTATGCTGCCCTATCTGATACAGGATGTGATAAAAGAGAGAGGCTGAGCTCTGTGATATAAAGATTTGTATGATTTGGAGTGAAAATAAGACAAAAAACAGATTATACTCCTCGACCTATTAAGCCGAAGGCCTGAAAAGTACAAAATTAGCAGCTACAGTTTGAAGTTTTTGCCTCCTTGCTTTTCAACAGTCGTAACTTTTTTATTTTTTCAGTGACGCAGTCATATGAGGACTTGTTTTATGCGGGATAAGTTGTGTTTCTGGGGGCGTAGCAGAGGTTTCCTCCACTTCCTGCCATTTACAGAGACTGCTCTAGGAACAGAGCTGTCACCTGCAGTTCTGTTCATAGCACAACTGTGGCGCCAGCAGTCGCAAAACCCCTCTATCTGCAGCGACGCCTTTTGTTCAATAGGGGTTAAGAGAAAGTAAGGCCATGTTGACATGGCTTATTTGGCCGCGGATTGGAGCCGTACTGCGCGCCGGATTTGCGCTGCAGTACGGCTCCAATCCGTCTCTGTCATTACGGTAATCCACAGTTCTCATAGAGAACTGTGGATTCCGTCGCTCCTCCCCGCTCGACGAATCCGCCACGGGGGGAGAAAGTGACATGCACATTATTTACGGCGCATACGCGCCGTAAATAATGCATTGTCTATGGGGCCGGCGAGCAGCTCCCCCGCCGCGCCCCCGGCCCCGCCCCTTATTCAAGCCGTATTGCGGGCGGGATCCGTGTGTGAACACGGCCTAAGAGTCTTGCTTACCCTACCCACATACAGTGATTGACAGCTTTTCCTGTATTAATGTGTGCACTAAGCAAACTGTCAATCACTGTATGTGGGTGGGGTGAGCAGTACTTTCAGTTTCACTTTTGAAATTATCTCTTTTTACTCAGTAATTCAGCATCAAGTCAAATAAACTTATACATCACAGAGCTCCACTTTTTTTCCTCTATCATGTTCTACTCGCAGAAAATAAAAGGTTCCCTGGCAAATCTACAAATTTCAGTGCAGAGAAACAGAAGATATGTCATTTTATCATGAATGAAATTATAACATACTGTATATCAGAAGATAACTTATACATATTAAGACATATTATTAAAGGAGTCTCAAAATTTAAAATTCTATTATATATATTATTATCCCTCAACATACACTATTAATTGGTTCTGGGAGGACCAGTGTATTGAAACCATAACTCTATGGAAAACTGGTAATTGGTTCTGAGGCCCCAAAATATCACCAACTTAAAGCAAAATGCAGATTACCGTATATACTCGAGTATAAGCCGAGTTTTTTCAGCACAAAAAATGTGCTGAAAAATCCCCCCTCGGCTTATACTCGAGTCACTGTCGGCGCTCTGGCGCTGCGATGGCCCGGGCGCCGACAGGGACGCTTCAGTTATATGCGACTCCTCTGAGAGAGCATATAACTGAAGGCCGAGTACAGCCGACAGCCTCCGGGCGCTGTCAGCGATCTCCTCCCCTGTGTGCGACTCCTCCGGAGGGCACACAGGTGAAGAGGTACCACTGCGGAGCAGAGAGCGAGCGCTCCCTGCTCGCAGTGGACTCCGGATGGCCGCAGACTGGCGGCTGTCCGGAGTTTCCAGCACAGGCAGCGTGTGTCATCACGCTGCGTGCGCGGCCTGATGGCATCACCCGCCTGTGCCGAGAAGAGCCGAGGAGCGCGCAGGAGGCCGGACAGCGAGGAGGCGGAGCGGCGAGGGAGACGGAGCAGCGGGAAGCCAGGTAAGTGTTTTTTTTTGTTTTAAAACCCTGTCTACAGCCGACCTACAGGACCTATACCTGCCTTTACCCCGCCTACAGCCTACCTATAGGACCTATACCCTGCCTATAGTCTGCCAACAGCCTACCTATAGGACCTATACCTGCCTATACCCTGCCTACAGCCTACCTATAGGACCTATATCCTGTCTATAGTCTGCCTACAGCCTACCTATAGGTCCTATACCTTCCTATACCCTGCCTACAGCCTACCTATAGGACCTATACCTGCCTATACCCTGCCTACAGCCTACCTATAGGACCTATACCTGCCTATACCCTGCCTACAGCCTTTCCTATAGGACCTATACCTGCCTATACCCTGCCTACAGCCTACCTATACCGGCCTATACCCTGTCTACAGCCAACATAGAGGACCTATACCTGCCTATATCCTGCCTATAGCATACCTAGAGGACCTATACCTGTCTATAGCCTACCTGGAGGACCTATACCCTGCCTATACCCTGCATATAGCCTGCGTAGGGGGACCTATAACTGCCTATAGCCTGCCTAGGGGGCCTATACCTGCCTATACCTGCCTAGGGACCTATACCATGCCTATAGCCTGCCTAGGGTGACTTATACCATGCCTATAGCCTGCCTAGGGGCACCTATAACTGCTTATAACGACCTATACCTGCCTATAACCTGCCTACAGGGACCTATACCTGCCTATAACGACCTATACCAGCCTATAGGGGCAATTACCTGCCTATAACCTGCCTACAGGGACCTATACCTGCCTATAACGACCTATACCAGCCTATAACCTGCCTATGGGGGACATATAGCTGCCTATATCTGCCTATGGGGGACATTAAACTGCCTATACCAGCCTATATCTGCCTATGGGGACATTAAACTGCCTATATCTGCCTATGTAATTTTATTGGTATCTACTTTTATTTTTAAAATTCACCAGTAGCCGCTGCATTTTTCACCCTAGGCTTATACTCGAGTCAATAAGCTTTCCCGGTTTTTGTGGCAAAAGTAGGTGCCTCGGCTTATACCCGGGTCGGCTTATACTCGAGTATATACGGTAACATAAATGAAGCTAAGTAATACAAGTAAGACAAGTTTTTACACATAACATGAGAAAGAGCTGCCGAAAGCTGGAAATCACTTTCTATTTTGAGGACAGGAGCTTCTGTGGATCATGTACTTTATACACAACATATCATAAAAAAAAGAAAATGGGGCCCTCACCTGGTGCCCAAAGGAGCCGCTCATTCTGGCACATGTAAAGAGCAGCATAGAACATGTAGTACCGCACTGTACTGTAGAGAGGTGCTACTGGACCCCCAATCACTGCATGCACCTCACAGATATTTTTAAAGTGTTGATGATAGTTGGTTGGATCTTCCTTCAAATATTTGTGCATAGATCAGCAGTGCCTGTGATATTTTATGGTGAGTCTGCTTAAAAGATACAATGTTGAAAATATTGTATTCTAGGGCCATTGTTCCACATGTTATATTGTATCCAGAGGCCATTGTTCCACATGTTATATTGTATCCAGAGGCCATTGCACCACATGTTATATTGTATCCAGAGACCATTTTAACTTAAGAGACCACTGTACATTTCTTTGTTATAAAGGGACATTGCTACCACCAGGCACATGGAGAACTAGAGCTGGATTTTTGGCCTTTCGCCCCTGGACATATACAGTATACAGCTGAATACAGTGGTGAAGCAGGTAGCTTCCTACTCTGCCATGTACCCCCACAGGCTGCAAGCCACATTACGACCTACAAAACCTCAGGATGTGACCTCTGTGGAAGTCAATTTGTTCCAGTGACATTATCACACCTGCCTGATCCTGCCCAGGCATCCTATCACGGTTTCTTAGGGTATGTTCACATGGCATACTTTCAACAGCACACCTGTTGACTTTCACTTTCACAGTTTGCGCCGGGGAATATGTCTTAAAATCATAGCACTCTATGAGTGCTATGATTTTACCGTATTTTCGTGGCGTACTTCAGGCGTATTGCAGTGCACCTACGTCCCGCAAATATGCCGTTTGAACATACTCTTATAGGCTACACGTCTAAAGACATGGAACAGCCATATTTATTGTGGAGATGGTGCTTTGTGAGCACTGTTTTATTATCTGCTCAGTCACTATTCCTGTGTGGGGTACACTAATGGGGCATCATGACTCAATAGGGAGCACTGAGGGGCCACATGTAATGAGTTAGGACACAAAGGCTTATTTCACAGTGGATGTTTACTACATGCATCAGGAAATCTCCTTAACACAACAGAGGCAAAGTACAAAGTAGGAGAACCATTACTGAGTGGAAGGCACAGAGGAGACATCATTGCTCAGTAGGTGTCATCACTCCAGTAATGGAGTTATTATTGAGCCTTCTAGTCACTCAGTGGTTATACTGTATGTTATGGATGTAAAATCCTTTTTGGTCTGAACTCACGGCAAAAAAATAAAATCACATCCTTTATTGGAAAATTCAATAAAAAGCAACTCACATTGTGAAGACGAGACGAGCCCTGCTGACATGTTTTGGTCGTATAGAAACCCTTCATCATAGCCTGGTACAGGCTCTGCAGACTGTATATTATCTCCATACAGTGACCATATAGTGGTAGCTACTAGTGTACACAGGCTCTGCAGACTGTATATTACCTCTATACAATGACCATATAGGGGTAGATACTAGTGTACACAGGCTCTGCAGACTGTATATTAACTCCATACAGTGACCTTATAGTGGTAGATACCAGTATACATGGCCAGAACAAGGTATTTTGGTGCTTTAGGCAAATAAGATAAATGGTGCACTCACTCTCCCTCCCTTCTGACAGCTGCAACCTGATACTATCAGAATGAGGTCAATGGATAATGGTCCCTTCTCACCCTAAGGCTATGTTCACACGGCTTATTCTGGGACATATTTCAGCCCGTAATTCATGCTGTACTGCGCGAATTACAGGCTGAAATGCGTCCCAGTCATTACGGTAATCCACAGTTCTCATAGAGAACTATGGATTACGTCTCCTCTCCCCGCTCACACAATAAGGCGAGTGGGGAGAGAAGTGACATATCAATTATTCACGGCGTATACGAGCCGAGAATAATGCATGTCTATGGGTCCGGCGGGCTGCCGCCCCCCCCCCCCACCCCGCCCCACCCCCGCCCCACCCCCGTACACACGGTGTAATTAAACCGTGTGAACATAGCCTAAAAAAACCAGCCTGCAGCCACCCCAGAAACGGACCATCACATTAGAGGGCCGGCTTCTAATGGTAAGCCAGCTCTACCTAGTACTCCTGGTGTGTTGGGTACTGGGGTAATAGTGACATGGGTTTAGCATCAGTCTTGGGGTGACAACAAAACCCCCACTGACTGACACCAAGCCCGAGTCATTCCCAGAGCCATAGAGGTGTCTGTCAGATGTCATTACTAACAGTGGAATTAAATGGGAAAAAAAGAACACAAACACTAAACAAAAAATAATATTATTTAAATAAACACTCCCTGACAACAATCCGCTTTAACCATTTTATTTAAAAAAAAAAAAAAGATCCACGGCTGATCCAACACAGTCCACCGAATCAGAAGTAGCCCAAACGGGAAACCTGTTAATAAACAAACACATTATACACATACATAGGCTGGATAACCTATTTAACGTGCCTGAAAGCTGGGTGATACCTCAGCTCCCACAGGTGGCACCCAGTTAGGGTCAGTCCACACAGCATGGTTTCTTGGTCGGCTTTTCACACGGTTTGTAGATTAGGAAACCGTCTGAAAACCGACAATAAATCATCCCCATGGACTTTATTAGAAAATCTGTTCAGTAGTCTACACTGAATGGATTTTCTGCCGGACAGCTTTTCAGCCGCCAGCGTTATGGTGAGATTCTTAAACAAAATTCAACTGCCATTTTACAAATGTCATGTGGACGCGCCCTTATTTTAATCAAAGAACAGCTGGGTTCCACTTGTGGGGGATGGGGCATCACTCACCAGTTCTCCTGTAGAGCTGCCAGCAGCCTGGATTCTTCAGAGGCTGCTCTGCTGGGAAGAGGGGTGGAGCTTTGAGGATCCCGTGGCTATGCCCCCTCCTTCCAGCAGTGCACTGGGGCCTGTTGCTCTGGTCTCAGAACATTGCCAGCTGCAGTCAGTGGCTTCAGGACAGCATCTCATGACGCTGTTCTGGTGTTGTATCTTATGAAGAGAGGTTAGTAGAATTGAACTTATTTAGTCTTGAGAAAAGACGGCTTCGGGGAGACATGATTAATTTATAGAAATATATAAATGGTCCCTACAAAAAGTATGGGGAAAAATTATTTCAAGTAAAGCCCCCTCAAAAGACAAGGATACATTCCCTTCAGCTAGACAAAAAAGGATTCAATCTCCAGAGGAGACGAGCGTTCTTCACTGTAAGAACTGTGAATCTGTGGAATAGCCTGCCTGAGGAGCTGGTCACTGTAGACAGTTTCAAGAAAGGCTTAGATACCTACCTGAAACTAAAGAATATTAATGAGTATGTAACTATGTAAAATTCTGGATCCTGGTTGGTGAGGGTTCTTTGGTCAGAGATGGGGTCTCCACTGGAGCAGATTGGTTCTTGTCTTTTGGGGTTAAGGGCATTCATCAGTGGGGAGGCTGGGCTTAAAATCCTTATCTCCCTCCCTTCAACCACATTTTACTCTTGGTTGAACTTGATGGACAAGTCTTTTTTCAACCGTACTAACTATGTAACTAGTACAGAGAACCTCCAGCTGTAGTTCAGCTGTGGGAGGTTCACCAACTTTGTCCAGTGTGGAAGATGCCTGTTATTTGCGGGACTCTACAGCAAAATCCTGTAGACTTGGCAGGTATGTGTTTGGTGCAAATACAACTCCTATAATGAGACAAAACTTATTGCACAAGTCTTAAAGTACTTATTTTCATAGTTATAGAGACTATACAACATATTACAACAGGTTGCCTTTAAGATCAAATTAGGCCGTACAGGCATTTCAATTAATACAGTAACAATGTGAGAGCTAATTCATACCTGTAAAAGGGTTTAGTGCTGGAACCTCATATCTTCTGCCAAAAGCAACATCAAATACTGCCATGAGAATGCAGACAACCTTTCCACTATTTAACCAGTAACAGATGGATCCTGCACAAAGCAATATTATGGAACTGTGAATAAGTCTGTAAATTAGGCAGGTGGTTTTCATGTCACAGCTGATCAGTTCATGCACTTTGTGGGGCATGTATGAATGGAACTTGCTTTGAGCCAAAAAAATCTGCCGTAGCCCTGTTCTATATATGTATGAACAATCGCATGCCTAAACATGGCGCAATCTGTGCCAGACACAAGACATTTGAATGCGGCAAAGATGTGGGAGCGTGTCGCATCAATTTCATAGGATTAGACAAATTTATGAATATGTAACAACAAAAGTTGGCGCAAAACTGTCAGCACAAGCCAGACTAAGTTAAAAGTAGTCTGACTGAGGCCAAAATTATCACAGACAAACTAGGATTGCCAATAGGGCCAAAAATATCAATTGTTTCTCAACTCTAAAAAAAATGAATTTATGATAATTATTGAACTATATAAAATTAAATAATGTAAAATTTAGATGAACTATCATAGTGGTGACCTTGCTTGTCGCACAACAAGTCTCAGAGACCTGTCATGTGTCGGCTATTGCTGTATGTAAAATTATGGCTGAGAGCAGGAAAAAAAATTCCACACTGATCCATATGTGATGTAACATAACAGTAGCCAAACAACAGCTCGCTGGTGTCTGAGTTGAAGTGGATGTCTGTGGTCATTACTGACCCAGCCACATGCCCCATCCATCTGGTCCTTCAGGAGTCGCTCTCACCTCATCAGTCCATAAATCCTTTGAAAAATCTGTCTGGCCCATTCTTAACATTTCAACTTCTGTGTCTTTTTCAGTGGTGGTTGGGTTTCACCCTTTCTTAACTTGGTCATGTCTTTGAGCACTGAACATTTTGTACTTTTGTGTCTTGTTCAGTGGTGGTCCAGTTTCAGGCATCCTTACCTTGGCCATGTCTCTGAGCACTGAACACCTTGTTCTTTTGGGCACTCCAGGGAGGTTGCAGTTCTGGAATATGACAGCACTGGAGGAGAATGGGTTCCTGGCCCCTTCATACATGATTCATCTAACATTATTAGCAGTTATTTTGTGTCTTTTTTTCTCAACACGACCCTGTTGACTATTTGCAACAAAACATTTGATGGTTTTGTGATCATGCACCAATATCATAACAATTTCCAGAGTGCTGCATACCTCTGAAAGACTTTTAACAGTTTTTGAAATTTTCAGTCTGTTAAATTCCTTTTTTGGCCCATTTTGCTGGAGTAAAACAAGCTGCCTAATAATTGTGCACACCTTGACGTAGGGTAGAGCTCTTCTAAGGCAATAACCTCCATCATTACACACATACACATTGCCTGATAGGCTTTAATCCAATAAGCATTCACGTGTATACCACCTGGAGTTGATAAAAAATGATGATATACTCACATGCCTAATAATTTGGCACACAGTGTACTGCTCATTTAGGCAATTCAAGAATGTCAAAATAATATTGAAGCAGTGTGTTTAGCCAGCACAAAAAGACGTAAAAATATTCTTTACTTATAAATTATGCTATTCAGACTTTAACAGTCTTTAGTCAAGTCTTGGCTGCCCAAAAACACTACTTGGATTGGATTTTATTGCTCAGTGACGAAGGAAGCTTTACCTGGGACGGGCACATCCTTAAGGTATGCTGGCATCGTTGTTCTTTCTATTATATTGTAAACTCCAAGAGTACTAGCTTAAACCCTTAACGACCTTGGGCGTATGAGTAAGTCCCAGGGCCGCTAAGGGGCTTTGCAGGAGGATCGCTCCGCGACCCCCCCGCACAGCCGCCGGGTGTTAGTGGCAAATCGGCGCTAACACCCGGCAGTAACAGCGCCGGCGGGTAGCTCCGCCCGCTGGTGCTGTTTAACTCATCAGACACCGCGGCAAAGATGGCCGCGGCGTCTGAATGAACGCCGATCAGTGCCGCGCACCGATCGTTACGGTCATCGGCAGCTGCGCCAATCCGATGACCGGGCATGGTGGTGGGGAGCCTTGAGAAGACTCCCGTCACTTACCCTGGCCGGTTTGCCCCACTTCCGTCCGCAGACAGGAAGTGGGGAAACCGCCATCTTTGTACACCCTAATGCATTGCCTATGCAATGCATTAGGTTGTATTAACAATCGTGCCCCCTAGTGGTCAAGCACCATAGGGGGACTAAATGTTACAGTAAAAAAATAAATAAATAAAGTTTTAAATTTAAAAAAAAAAACAAGTATTAAAAGTTCAAATCACCCCCCTTTCCCCATTTTACAAATAAAATCATTAAAATAATAAAAAAGTTACACATATTTGGTATCGCCGCGTCCAAAAAAGTCCGATCTATAAAAATATAAAATCATTTATCCCGTACGCTGAACACCGTAGAAGAAAAAAAATTCCAAACGTCAAAATTGCGCTTTTTGGTCATTTTACGTCACTCAAAAAATGGAATAAAAATGATCAAAAAAGTCACATGCATTCCAAACTGCTAGCGATAAAAAGTACACTTCAGCCCGCAAAAAATGCCCCCTCACTGACGTCCGTAGGTGTTAGTACAAAAAAATTCTTGGTCGCACAAAAAGGCGCCATGGCCCAAATTTAAAACATAGACAATGTTTGGAATTTTTTATGGTACCAAAACATAACGGAAACCCTACATGTTTGGTATTGCCGGATGCATAACAACCTGTAGAATACAGATAAAATATTATATTTACCAAAGATGGAACGCTGTAAAAGCAAAACCCCCGCAAACATGGCGAAAATAAAAAAAAATTCACAATTTGTCCCACTTGGAATTTTTCTGCGGTTTCCCAGTATATTCTATAGTATAGTGAATAACACCATTAGAAAGTACATCTTGTCCCGCAAAATAAAAGCCCTCATGTGTCGATGTAGGTGGAAAAATAAAAAAGTTATGGCTTTCAGAAGGCGAGGAGGGAAAAACGAACGTGTCACCAAAAAAAAAACGCCTGGTCCTTAAGGGATTAATATGTCCATGTAGCTTAACTCTACCTATAAAATGATAGACAGCGAGAGATAAATAGATGATAGGTAGACAGATTAGACAGATAGATAAATAGATAGATAACAAGTTGCATTGCCAAGATAATAAATCTTTAAAGGACATTCTGAAAAAGTAAAGCAACAATATATTATAATTGTTTAAACCTGACTGACAGCTCTTCCCACGAGTGGCATTACAAACGTGTAAGAAGAACCAGCTCAGAAGTTGTTATATTGTAGCTGTCAATCCACAATGGATGAAATTTCCTGCCAAGATGTAGTACCCAGCTGGTGTACGGAAGCATTACTAACGCTACTGTTTCTAAGCCTTTACTGGTTTGGGTTACAAAGATGGCTCAATCATTAAAGACCACTCTAATAGTCATGGCTTCAGATAACTACAATTTTACCATTTACTTCCCTTGCTATGTTTGGCAGGGGATTTGGAGTTCTGTATCGGTAAAATTGAACTCTGACCATCATCAAAGAATATAAAGAACATGAAGAAATTAATCAACGCATAATTTTTAATCTATTTAACCATTCCTGATGCAATAATTGTTGGTGTATTCTAACATTGGGCTACTGAGATTATGGCAAGTTCACCAGGTTTCTGGTGCAATTTCACCAAAATACCAGCAAACATGCAATACACCATTTGTATTATGTCTTTTATACAGTTTTTAGATATTTCTAATCCTAAAAGGGTGTGTGGTCTCATTAAAAAGGGTGTGGCTTGACAGAAAGTGGGCATGACCCAGTAAGCAAGCCCTTGTCTAGGTAATCTAAACATTTGCCAGATTTATCAACACTATGGTATATCTGGCAAAACGTAAAACTGTCTAGTCTAAGTTTACAGTAAGAATTAGACAGTATTAATAAATCTGTCCCATCATGATCATTCCCACATTACAAGAGTCATAGTATTATTTTTGCATCATGGTGCAGATCCGTTACATAGCAGCCAGAAGCCTAATAAAAGCTTCCATAGCAGCCATGTTTTCTCTTCTATTACTTCCTGCCCCATAAAGGGTGCAGGAGCGTGTACAGATGATCAAGCCCCCTAGTGGTCAAGTACCTGAGAGGGATTCAATGTAATAGTAAAAAAATAAAATATTAAAATTGTACAAAAACAATAAAAAATATTTAAAGTTCAAATCACCTCCCATTTGCGATGTTACACATAAAAAAATAAAAAATTTACACGTAATGGTTATTGCCAGGACTGGAGAAGTCCGAGCTATTAAAATACAACAACTTATCCCGTATGCTGAACACTGAAAGAAAAAAAAATTGTGTTTTTTTTTTTATGTCCCCTTAAAATTTGGATAAAAAGTGATCAAAAAGTCACATGTATCCCAAAATGGTACCTATAAAAGCTACACTTCAACCCACAAAAAATAGGTATTAGCAGGGCTGTGGAGTAAGCAAGCCAAAGCCCCGACTCCGACTCCTCAATTTCCCAAACCTCCGACTCCAACACCCGACTCCGACTCCCGACTCCTTCATACTCGGCGCTTGTTTAAGTAATAACTTTACTGTAGTAAAATGGTAACATCAGGCTGTTTATCACCTTATGATACAATAATCAAGCTATTTAGGTAGAACAGACACTGACAAGCAAAAGGATAACAATGTTTTGATCTTTTAAACACTTGTGGGTAGAGTTGAAGAAAAAGCTGTATTTGTACCCAAGTCCAGTCTGCACCAACATTGGGAATGTGTAGAAGAGACCTGGGATCAGATTTTGGTCAAGACATGCTTGAATCTGATTCAGAGCCCAGAAGGATTCAGGCAGTATTGAAAACCAAAAGGTGGATTTCCCAAATACTAACAAAATAATAAAAATTAACATTTTGATTTTTAGGAGCAAAACTATAACTAAGCAGATGCTAAATACTTGCAAGTCAAATTTTTGTATAAGATAGGTAAGATGACTGTATATAAAATTACAGTAGCCTCATGTACAAAGCTGTAGTGGATGGTGAGATATGGAGCCTGAAAGTCACAAGTTCAAACCATTGTTACCATTTTGCTTCTCAGTGTAAAATATATTTATTGGATATGACTTTAGAACACAAAAAAATTGTAATTATGCAAAACACTGCAGGAACATTTGTGGAGTCTCTGAATTTGTTCTGAGAAATAGTATTGCCTCCATCAGATCCTACATACATGACCTCACACCTGACCTCATTATTTCCAGGATAGAGAACGGCCTCTCTACACTAACTTGGGATGGGGCAAAACGATAACCACAGAAGTAACATCTCTAACAATGTCAGGGTATAAAGGAATTGCCTCAGCCACAGTCAGTTTTGATGAATGGTTAAACTCTTCTACTTCTTTGAAAACAGGTGAAAAATTTTGCTGAAATCTGTTTGCTCTGGGAGCAGAATCTTTTCCCCTGGGGCAGCGCTTTGCCTGCTCCATGTCATCAATTACACTCCTCATGTGATGAGGCTGAAGATATGGGAGCAGTAGCACTGGCCGGACCCAATTCCTCTTGCTCTTTGCACTGCATCGCACTAATTGGACCAACTTATTATATATTTTGGGAGTCGGAGTCGGTCCATTTTATGACGACTTCGACTCCGACTCCTGCAAAATAGCCACCGACTCCGACTCCACGACTCCGACTCCGACTCCACAGCCCTGGGTGTAAGAACAAGAAAAGTTATGAGTAGCAGAAAATGGCACCGCAGCACAAATTGTAAAAAAAGAGAATGTTTGTATTGTTTAGACAGTATGAAAACCATACATGTTCATAATCATATCAACCTTCAGAACACAGATAAAGGTAGGTTCAGATGGCATATTGCAGCGCGTAATGTGCGCGCCGCAATATACCAGGTGTCCTAAAAGTACACGCTGACCAGCGTGTACTTCTAAAGCGCAAGAAGGGGGGATGACCCCATAGACTTTCATTATCCCCCGGAGTGGAAACACCAGAAGAAGTGGCATGTCACTTCTTTCTCCCAGCATACAATACACGAGTATTGTACACCAGAGAAGACAGCAGTAATTCATAGCTCTCTATGAGAGCTATGAATTACCGTAATTGCAGGGTGCATTTCGGGCGTATTGCAGCGCAATTGCGCACCCCGAAATGTGCCTCGCAATTACGACATGTGAACATATCCTCACACATTCAAAGAGTGAACACCATAAAAACATAACCCCCACAATGATGGCGCAAGTACATTTTTTTCACATTTCACCCCACTTACGCTTTTTTGGTTTTTCCAGTACATACCATTGTAAAGTCAATGGCACTATTAAAAAGTAAATCTTGTCCAACAAAATAAAAGCACTCATAAGCCTATGTAGGTGGAAAAAAAAAAAAAAAAGGTTGAGAGAAAAAAACAAGAGCCATATTATTATGACCGACTGTCAGGAAGAGGTTAAAAGGAATACATCAAGAACTACTCTCAAGTATATAAATTGATAGACAGTCCTTCCCATTATTTTTTTTACAATTTAAGATGTTATATGTCTATATTAATTAGTATTTACTATTCAAATGATATTAATGGGATTGCAATTTAATAAAAAGCATTTGCTCTATGCATCAACATCACAAATCAAGGATAAATTAAACATTTCACTAATGCAGTCCAAGCTTTAGAAGTTCTGGTAAACATCAGAGCATCTGGTCTGTGACTTATGTGACATTTAGTAGACCTCTGTTTATCCATTTTCAATAGTGCATTTCCACATGATTGCAACAGAACTGAGCTGCAAAAATGTTGAACAGAAATCAATAGATCTCTTAATGCTAAAAGTCCATTTGGTAACTACCGTTCCATAGTGGTAACTACCTGTAGATCATATCTATATTGTTTTCACTTACAAACTTATAGACCTAAAGAATAGGTCATGGACAAGATATGTATATGTACTGAAATCCAGAGCTGAATGTTACAGATGGGAATGACTACAAAGAGCATCTCTCAAACTGAAGGACTCATGGGGCCTCATGTATGAAAACTGTCTAGATCTTGGACTTTCTTTGTTGCCCATAGCAGCCAGAGCTCCCCTTTCAAATCATCCAGTACTTTGAAAAAATTAAAGGGGAGCTCTGATTGGTTGCTATGGGCAACAAAAGAGTCTTAGACCTAGACAGTTTTTATATATGTCCCCCATGGAGTCCATGCATTATACACTGTGCAGTGCAGTCTTTCTACTGGGCTCCCCCACAGGTTATAGCTTATCAAGTTAAATGTCATGTTAGTTACCATTATTAGGGCACTCGGTGATTAGGGAAACCCATTCTAACCAAAAGGGTATATCCAAACCCCTTCAATAAAGTATGTATTGGACAGACAATTTAGTTAGTGGCCTGGAGCTATAATGGAAAGGAATATAGTAATGAAACTTTAATGCTGCCTATCTATGAACTTATTAAGGATTTGCCCTCAAACGTTTTTTTTTCTTTAAATCTCCATCTATCACATCATGTTTCTGATGTAATAATATCCTAGTGGATAGCCTTGCCTGTAAAAGTAAGTGCATCTTGAGTTCTTGTCCCAGGACAACAACTGACTGACACCACCTCCCCTTCCCAGCTTGGTACCACCGACATCAAGCTGCACATCCCTGCAAAGCACTTTGATGTGGGTGCTGAATGCAGCAGGAGTGGGCAGCCACAGATGGTGAAGCAGAAGCAGCAGAGCCACACACACAGGTTAGTGTAGCAGAAGCTGCTACTCCAATGCACTGCTGAGTACAGAGCACAGTGGAGTGAGTGTGGATGAGACACCTGCCTTCTGACCACCCCGATCCCACCCACATCACACAAGGGTTCAATGTGGATGCTAGCTGTAAGCATAGAAAGAGACATTCTCCACGAAATGGTTGAGTGGGTGGCATAGCATTGTTCTTCCCTAATCTCCCAGCTGAAGGGGCAAATTCAAGAGAAATTTTCAGAGAGGTTTCTAACTAAGACTACCTTCCATAATGCTTTCTGGGTCTGTCGCAGGTATTCATTGAGGTAACTTTTTTACAGTGTCCCTACAGATACTGCGGCAGAACCACAGTAGTTGATATATGAGCCCCAGTTACTAAAGGAATACAGTGCTTAGCAGTAACTGCATTATTTATCTGGGTCTGACAGCCAGGTCTCTATTCTTGTACCTGCCTCACATGTCCCCTCCTTTCTAACATTTAGTCTGCTGCACATATTTCACATCAACACTGCTGCTATGGCCTCCTCACTGACCTTAATCCCCCATGTCCTTCGAGACCCCCATACATCCCATTACTACGTATATGGATCGTCCTTCTCCTCCTCTGCGGTGTTGTGCAGTATAGTGTAATTATACCTGTAGGACCTGTGGTAACATCATAGTCATATTACACAGATCCTTTTAGTGCAAGTATGGATGGTGGGCTCTATGTAGTTTTGCCGCAATTTTGAAAAAATGGCAGCCAAATAAAAATAGTGTCTGCAGACCCCTGCTCTCTCCTCTTCTCTCACTGCCCTCCACAGTTCTCAGCTGTGTCTGCGTCCGGTATCATGTCTATCATTCAAAGTGCTAGCTCACCATGTGGCATTTCAACCACTGTTGGCAGTATTTCTTTTTCTAACTGACCCTGGACATGCTAAGGCATTTTATATATTTACACTAATTACATACTGTACAGTTAGATTTAGGGGATCAATTTGAATTGGGATTTAAACAGTCCTCCTCATCATGCTGTTCACATTGTGACCTCATGAGACCAAGACGACACCATACAATTGATCAGCAGAACTCTCAGCCAAAAGTGGCCACTGAGCTTAGAGTGTCACAGAGTGTCATCAGCAGGTTGCAACAGAGATACAGAGATAATGAAAAGTGACATAAAGGCAAAAAAGTGGACGTCCATTGGCTACATCACACACTGATGACACTCTGTGGCACTCTAAGCTCAGTGGCCACTTCTGTCTGAGAGCATCCAACTTGAAGCCTTGCAATGGTGAGGTACTGCTGATTTCAGTACCTCATTGAGTATTTGAGTTTTGATGTGTTTCTTCAGATACCTTGGTATTACATGCCTGATGGAGATGTAAGTAGTTTTCAAAGCTTGTGATTTAACCTCAGGTCTTTTTGTTAGCCATTAAAGGATATCATACCTGCTTAAGTGCTACTTTGTTTCTCTTACTGACAAACAAAACTTTTTTAACATCAATACTTTAACTATTGATTAGATTAATTATTCTGTTTGGAAGTTTATTAAACTTAGTTTTTTCTGGAGGACACATCACTCTTGTGATTGCCCTCAAAGTAAGAGAACAAGATGTCCTGTAAAGTTGTTTAATAGCCAGACTCTTGCAGTTCTTTAGCCCCAAGCTTTCTACCTTGGATGGTGACTAGGGTGCCTGGTTAGGGCTGTCAGAACTGTGTTACCACATGTGAGTTGCTGGATGTCATAGTATGTAGGTGCGCACTGGAGCTCTGAATCCAAGATGGTGCCAACTCCTTGTGCTGTGGCCACTTCCTCGGGAAAGCATTGGCTTCATTCTTTGGGGAAAGTGGAAAGCTGGTCCTACTGTGTGCAGACCTTGTCCATCCCTGCTCGCTGCGCCACATGACATGGCGAGCCGGATATGAGTAAGACACATGTGGTTTAGAGTATAGCAGAATTTACAGCAAAGTTCCTTTAGCATAGAAAATATTGATGACATAGGGGATCACGACTAGTCAGATGAAAAATCATTCCAACTTAAACAGATTAACTTGTTTCCAAAGTCCTTAAAGCAAACATGGTTCCAGCACTTTGAAAATAAAGGTTTATCTGCTATAATTCATACTTTATTTCCTACTTTAAAAATCAGTGACAAGATCAGTCCTCCATTCTGATGCAATTAGAGCCAAGCCTCGGCTCTTAGTCAAAAGCCGTGGCTCCGCTCAAAACATGTTCTTTTCAGGATGCTGGAACCACATTTGCTGCTAGTACTATTTCATTGTGTGTGCCCATAAGGCTTTATGGACACCGACCCATTTAAAGAGACAAGGACTACTAGAACTTAAAATTGGGGTGAGCTGTACCTATAAAATACATTGCATATCACTTTGTTTTGGAAACCCATTTTGATATACCCTATTAGGGAATCCTCATTTCTTGGCCATAACAGAGATCATTTACCAAGAGTTTCATTTTTCCCTAGAGGACCTGTATGTCCTGTGATACCATCCATTGACTTGAGACCATAAGACAACCCATTGATTTAAATGAGACTATGGAATGCTCAATTTCCCATGTTTTATTTTCAAGGACTAAAATATAGAGGGCCACCCTTAGGATTGGCCATTAACATCAGATCAGTGGGAGTGAAAATCCTGGCTCCCCAACTAATTTTCTGATTACTCCGGCCCTGAGGCTTGAGTAAGTGCTGCAGCCACTTTAATGCCAGACACTGCCATTCAAAGTGTATGGAGCTGTGCCTGGTACTGTGTGTAGCTCAGTCCCATTCACTTAAACAGAACTGAGCTGTGGTAAGCTGTAGTACCAGACAGAACCACTACAAAATGTATGGCATTGTGTCAGAAGGGTAACTTGTAGCTCCTGGGCCCTAGTGCAAATAGTGAAATAGGGCACCTCAGCTACCATGTGCCATTTAAAATGCTCTGGCAGAAGGGCTTTTGGGGCACCCTCAGGTTGCAGGGCCTGGTAGCGACTGCTACCTCTGCACCCTCTATAGCTACACACTTGCATTGTGTCTTGTAAACAATAAAGAGGCTTAAAGGGGTTGTCTCACTACAAAGATTAGCTTTCAACATGTTGGGAACACTAACTGAAGACGTTTTCCACATACATTGCTTTGTTCATGTTTTTTTGTTAAGGAGATACAAGTGATTTTATTACCTTCTGTGCTCTCTCTGGTTTCCCAATTGACTGAGTTGTGTACTTCTCCCCCCTGCTCTTTGTTCTATCTGATAGCAGGGAGTGATGTCATCACACAGGTAGCACATCACAGAACTCCGGACATCCAGAGATTGTTTGTTATCTGATCTTTCAGATAAAAGACAGTAATTACTCTACTGTTTACATTGGCTCAGAAGCTTCACTGGACCTCAGAGAAGGTAATTTATTTAATCTAGACTAATAAACAGAGAAGTCTGAATACACAGAGCTCATATGCTAATTAAGGACAACTTGACCAGGAAGTGTCAGAGCAAAGCAGCATTATTTCATTCATGCATCCTATGAAACTTTGAGATGAGACAACTCCTTTAAGTATTCACCTGAGCCATATGGTTCTATCATTGAGTTTAGGTACTAGAGAGGAAGCTCCATGGAACTGGTGTTGATGATCTATCCTAGGGCTCGGCAATCAACATTCAAGCCCCAGAAAATACCTTAGAATGATTAATAATCGTTTTCGCATAACAGATTATAGCTTGTTGGTGGGGTTATCAGCAGGAAAACAATTTGTGATCAGCTTACTGTAAATTTATCATGCTAGTAAGTTGGGATTGTTACTTATGTTCAATAGGGAGCCAATGTGTCTTGCAACTGTTTGATGTTCCAATAAAATCTAGTTATTCCATCAAGTCATAAATGTTTTCCTAAATTCCTTGACCTGATATTATTTTCCAACTTGCCCCATTGATGGGCCAACAAGGTCCAGCCATTCACTCCCTGATGATACTAACAGAAGATCCTTCTTTGCTTCTAAAACTTCCAATTATTTGTCTTTTACAGATAATTTCCTATTTCCAGTATTTCTCGTACTGTAAGATCTTGTGTCTGTCTTTGTTTGAGTTTATTATTTTAGTTTGAGGACATTACAGATTTCTATTGTTCCGTTTAAAATAGAATGATAGGACAATTCCTCTTTTGTCATTGTTCTAGTACCATGTAATAATCCTAGCCTTTCTTAACTGCCAGGAGTTGCTGTTTGTAAGGATCGGATGCGGTATCGGCAGACATCACATTTTTAAACATCAAGGGTGAGTTGTTCTTCACTTCTTCCTCAAGTGGAAAGAAAGAGTCATAAGTTCCACCAAAAATATCTTTACTGTGTTTCTCATTCTCCTTTCCTTCAGCCAAAAGCAATAACATTGATAAAAAGAAGAAAAGTGAATAGATAAGGGCTCGTGGCCCTGAATTTTCTGGAAAATTGGCTGTCATGTCAGGTTTAGTAAGAGCTTAAAAATATACTTAAAAGTAGTAGTACTGGAGAAGAAAAGATCTGCAGAAAACCATGAATTAAATATCAACAGCTTTATTAGGTGGAGGTATTATTTTTAAAGCTTACATTTTGTTGATGTTCGAATAGTATTGTGCTGTTGTCCAAGTAATTTCTGAGGGACAATTTGTCATTACAATGGTTGAATTGGGCTTACATGGCAATCTATAGTGCAAGTATATGATTGCATAAAAAAGATTACTGCACTGCACTGAACAAACTAGGCAGCCCCTGCAGCCTAAAAGTGGATGATAATAGGATACAATCTTTTCCATTCCTCCTCTGCTGGACTTCATTGATTCCTAGAAGTTAGAATTCTATACAGTGCTGTCAGGTCATTTAATTACGTAACTTTCAAGTAGTTCATTCTATTTTTTGTGCTTACCAGTTACTGATTTGCTTGTTCTTGATTTTATCTAATTTTGCATCCTAGAAATTATGTTCCACATTACAACATAATGAGAGCCTGAAAATATTCTTCGGATGTTGTAACTACTGGAAAATGTAATTATAAAGCATTGAAATGGAGCTCTTTAGGAAAAATGGTTATAGTTCATTTAATGAGCACTTAAGTAAAATGTTAACTTTTGAATTCATTTAATTAATAAATTAACAATAACATTAAAGGGCTACTGGAACTCTACACAAGGGCATGTATCTATGGAGGGCATACCTTCTGGAATGATGCAAAACTTTTTCAGTTAAAAAGAGAATTTTATTTTCCTATATTTATTGTTGCAGAGTGGTAGCACAATATGCTTGGTAGTTTTTAGACTTGGTGGCATGAACAAGTTGTGAATGGTTTGTGTACAGGGCTGGGGACTGTGCAATACTCCAACATATCCACCACCAGTGTTGGACTGGGGTGCCTAAGGCCCACAGGTGGGGTTGGTTTTAGGAGCCCACTAGTTGAGCTGTTTCAGGGCTCACCGGTGGAGTTTATTTTAGGGGCCGAATGTAAAGCTACTGTAAATGACTACACATGCCTCCTATACTTTGCCTCTTGCTTTATGCCTCTTATTCTATGATTTTTTTTGCCTCCTCTGAGGATGTATATGCAGTTAAAAAATATCTCCAGGTCTGCAATGCTCAAGGACCCACCGGGTTTTCCCCTATTTCACTGTGGGACGTTTTATGATCATCTACCACAGTTGGGTTGTGCCCAAAGTGACTAATTGATTTTGACTGTCCATCAGTATTGATCAATGCCAGTCTAGACTGGTCTGGATCAATACCTAGGCTGTATACTCAGGGAGGCACAAGTTAAGTTGTATGAATCTGCTCTGCACTCCTGTGGGTTTTAATGTACACTAGGGCCCTACCTTTCATGGTTTGCCCAACCACCCATAGATGTGAACATGTCGCTTACCATTACCTAACACTTTTCTCAATAAGAGCACTATGTCCAAAGGAGTGATGTCTCTTTAAGATCTGCTTAAAATGAAGAGAAAGGCATATGCTGTTCAGTTCTGGGCTCTAGTTTATAGAAAAGATGTAATGGAGCTAGAGAGAGTGCAAAGACGAGCAACCAAACTTATAAGAGGAATGGAGGATCTTAGTTATGAAGAGAGGTTAGTAGAATTGAACTTATTTAGTCTTGAGAAAAGACAGTTTCGGAGGGACATGATTAATTTATATAAATATATAAATGGTCCCTACAAAAAGTATGGGGAAAAATTATTTCAAGTGAAGCCCCCTCAAAAGACAAGAGGACATTCCCTTCGGCTAGAGAGAAAAGGATTCAATCTCCAGAGGAGAAAAGCATTCTTCACTGTAAGAACTGTAAGGCTGTGGAATAGCCTGCCTGAGGAGCTGGTCACAGCAGGAACAGTTGGGAGTTTCAAGAAAGGCTTAGACAACGACCTGAAACTAAAGAATATTAATACGTGCATAGCCATGTCAAATTCTGGATCCTGGCTGGTAGCGGCTCTGGGGTCAGAGATGGGGTCTCCCCTGAAGCAGATTGGTTGTGGGTTTCAGGGCATTAACCTGTGGGGAGGCTGAGCTTAAAATCCTTGTCTCCCTCCCTTCGCCCACATTTTACCACCCTTGGTTGAACTTGATGGACACGCGTCTTTTTTCAACCATACTATGTAACTTTGTAACTATGTAACTATGTAACATATGATAGTATAATGGTAATGGTAACTTCACACAGGATAACTTTCTCTTCACAGATACAATACAATATGTAATATTGTACACCTGAAGTGGAAATTTTCATAATTGCATAACCAATCTTCCAAGAGCCTAATGGGCTGGTCACAGTACCTCAAGCTTTTGCTAGCTACTCTCTCTGCTGCATTAAGATGTACAGATCTTACCCTAAGATTCAGAAAAGCCAGTCTCTTTCTACTTGATTGTCCCCGGGCAGCCTGTCATTGCTGTATGCTGCCTTTGTATCAGTGGAATTCTACCTGTCCCCTTCTACTTGTGTTATAACATAATTATATGTAATGGTGGGATTAGAAATTTCCCTCCCTTATATGTTCACCCTTCAAA
Source organism: Phyllomedusa bahiana (assembly GCA_025379985.1). Taxonomy (NCBI): domain Eukaryota; kingdom Metazoa; phylum Chordata; class Amphibia; order Anura; family Hylidae; genus Phyllomedusa; species Phyllomedusa bahiana. Next base: position 94,235 of record JAODAL010000676.1, read on the forward strand.
TAGTCTAAAGTTAGCAAGTCGAAAGATACTGTCCACAAGATAGGAGATGTGAGTTCTGGCAATGCTGTTGGATTTTTAGGGGGAGTCCAACAGCATTGCCAGGTTTGATCATAGAAGCGGAAGTGATGTCAGATGTGACATCAGATGACTTGCATCACGTCCAATGTCACTTCCAGTTCTTAAAAGTGTAGAGTTAATCTATGGAATCCAGAAGTGATGTCAGGCATCGCACTAAAAGTGATGCCATCACATTGCAAGACCCAGAGCAACTCTGAAAGGTAAATTAACTTCTTAAGCCCATAAAAATCTTGATCTTAAACCTAATTTGGTGCTAGTGTCTATTTTTTTGTGCTTTTTGTCAAAATTTGATAAGATTTGGATTGAATTTGTCATAAACCCAAATTTAAACACTTCTGGTAGCTAGTGACATCATACCATATAGCTAGAGACATAGCTTGAAGCACCTTGGCAACTCATCCACTAGGTTATAAAACTGATGTCTTCTCTTGTGGCAGAGGAGCCCTTGCAACTCCAGGCATAGGAGGCTGCGCCTATGACGGTTAATAGCAGTTGTGCATACGCTTCAAATAATTAGTTGTGAACATTTAACTTACATGTTTTGTGTCTTACTGTGTCCCCCATAAATAATTAATAAGCTGTCTTACTTCTCATTATGAATGAGTCAAAGGAAATATATCACTGTGTAAGAGAACGGTCCCGCTGAAAAGAGATATGTGCAAATTTGCACCCTGACTTACTGCAATTAATCATTGCAGTTTGCATTTTATGACTAATCAGCTGGATTGAGAGGTTTGATTAGACAATTGCACATGATTAATACATTCATTTTTGTACAGATTTGCAGCAAGGTAGGCTTTGTGACATATGGAATGACTGTATTACTCTGACTGTTTATAAATGTATCAATAGCTAAAATCAATGTAAGTGGACATTATATTCATGTAAAGCACATATCCAATGCTTGCATAATCCTTTTATGTCTTTGTGTCCCGAGCACAATCTGAAATAACTCCGTACTCCTAGAAGTTCTCCATTTTAACTTTGTTGCCTTCCCTTAGTTCATGTATCCCATCTGCACAAACAAATTATTGGTTCACCAGGTCCTGACCGAGCCATTTACAGCCCCCCCCCCCCCTTCTGACCAGGAATATTTTCCTTTTCCTTAGTTCATTCAGATTTGAAAGCTATAAGCATACTTGCCAACTTTTGAAAGTGGGCATGTGGGAGATTCGAAGGTGCGCCTTTTCATTTATTTATTGAGAATCCTAAAGTGGGCACCTCCTGTAATCATTACAGTGAATGCCCATGTTCAGATTCTCATTAAATAAATATATTTTCAAGAAAAAAAACATGGCGTCCCCCCATTTTCCATAACCAGCAAAGGTAAAAATGACAGCTGTAGCCTGATACTATTAGAATGGGAAGAACCGTCAATACTGGTCCCTTCCCATTCTAAAAATACCAGCCTGCAGCCGCCCCAGCAGCTGACCATCACATTAGAGGGTCCAATTCTGACGGTTACCGGCTCTTCCCAGTACCCCTGGAGCGTTAGGTACTTGGTTAATAGTCACACGGGGTTAGAATCAGCCTTGGGCAACAAGAAACACCGCTGGTTGACACCAATCCCAAGCAATAGTAATGAAGAGGCGTCTGTCAGACACTTCCACTGCTATCACTGGAATTATGTGAAAAAAAACACAAACACAAATAGCCCAAAAAAACTTTTATGTAAGTAAACACTCCCCAACACCAGCCCTCTTTAACCATTTTATTTGAAAAAAATAGATCCAAGGTTGTTCCAAGGTTGATCCGACGTAGTGCGCCGAATCTGACTTAGTCCAAACAGGAACCTATAAATAAACGTTACACACATACAAATAGGCTGCCACCTTTGGGGGATGGAGTATCAGCCAGCTTTCCTGGATTCTGAATAGGCTATTGCCATACACCAGAGTCAGTCCCTTGCAGCCTGTCTTCTGCCCCCTGCGACTAACAGAGACAGACCACAGGGGGCAAGAGACAGGAGACAAGGAGGCAACTTCTGCCCCTTGCAGTCTGTATCTAGCCCACTGCAGCCACCAAAGACAGATTGCAGGGTGCAGGAGCAAGGGGGCAGAGGGTAACTTCTACCCCTTGTGGCCTGTCTCCTTCCCATTAAGACCACCAGAGACAGACCACAGGGGGCAAAAGATGAGAGTATGGGGCAGAAGAAAAGTGCGCAACATTCAAATACACGCCCACTCCCACACACACTGAAATACACACCTCAGACACACACATCCCTCTCCTACACATTCAAACATACACCACTCCTCCCTTGCACACTCAAACACACACATTCAATCAACCCCACACACAGCCCCTGTAGTGCACTCACCTGTCCTGCTGCCAGCATCCAGGCTCTTCAGGCTCCTCTGCTGGAGAGAGGGCTGAGCCTCGTGGGACTCGTTGCTCTCGTAGCTTCCAATGCTGGAATCTGCCCTGATGCCGCTTATACAGTAGAACCTCCAGCAGCTGCGGGAGATTAAGCAACACCTTCAAGGGAGGGTGGGAGGCCCCTATTTGCAGGAGTGTCGCACTCAACCCGGGAGGGTTGGTAAGTATGGCTATAGCTATAGCCACACGGCAATAGTAAAATGCTGGTCAGATTCTGTTTAAGAATCCGGCCGATATTTTATCATCTTTTCAATAGTTTTTTGGGACGGTTCTGTCCGTGGTTTGCGGGTTCGCCAGTTCCCCTTAACCATGGAATAGCACACCTTCCTCCAGAGTTTGGCTGCTTATGCTGATGTTTGTGATGAAATCACTACAGTATATTAATAATTGTGGATTTTTGTTCAACAATAAATGTGAATTCTTGTTCATGGAAAAATAAGATATCCCCTAAAAATAAGTCTTAGCTCGTCTTTAGGAGCAAAAATTATTATGACACTGTCTTATTTTCGGGGAAACAAGGTAGCAGCAGTTTAATTACCAAGCCCTGTCAGTCACGTAATAAATCATCCTTGTCTTCTCAGTAGAGAAGCAGCTATTGCTGATAGTCAGTTCTCCACCTGTGGACTATAAGCTTCTGCCTGCTCACTTAAAGTCTGTGGGTGGTCAGCAAGTGGTTAAAGGGTTGTTTCAGGACCTATTCATGCTCATTGGTCTGTTGGAGTATGAGCAAAAATAGAAGATAAACCTCACACTTACCTCCCGGATGGTTTTCTTCACTCCCGGCTGCCGTTCTTTTCATCTGCTTCAGCTGGCATGAACGGACCGGCAGCAGGGAGTGAAGGAGACCATCCGGGAGGTAAGTATGAGGGGTATCTTCTATTTTTACTCATACTCCGACGGACCAACGAGCATGTATGGGTCCCAGAACACCGCTTTAAGCTTAAAAGTAGGTAATGTTTGTGCAAAATATAACTGGGCACAATTATAATTGGGCAATCAATTGTATGCAGAACTATCTATCTATTTATTTATCTATCTCTCACATCTCCTATCTATCCTTCTACCTCTCTCCTATCTTTCTCGCACCTTCTATCTATCTCACATCTATCTATCTATCTATCTCACATCTCCTATCTATCTATCTATCTATCTATCTATCTATCTATCTATCTATCTATCTCACATCTATCTATCTCACATCTCCTATCTATCTATCTCACATCTATCTATCTATCTCTCATCTATCTCTCTCTATCTATCTCTATCCTATCTATCTATCCATCTCTCTCCTATCTATCTATTTATCTTATATAAATATTTCTCATATCAATCTATTTCATATCTATTTATCTATATACCTTATACACATCTATGTATCTTATACCTGTCTCATATATTATTTACTGAAGACTTGGGCATTCCCATCTCAAAATGTAAGACTTTAGTCAGAATTTGTAATGAATAACAGCCATTACCTGTTACGTATGGATTAAGCAGAACGAGTGACTCCTGCTCCATACACCCTTACTGACAGATTGACAAAACTGTACATCAAATGTCGGATGAGGGAAGGTTTACATATGTTGCAGAGGTGTAAACGGAGCCTAATGGACCCCATTGACTACAATGGGGATCGTTGGGTTTTTGTCGTGATATCTGCCATATTAACGGAAAAAATAGTGCCACTTGCTGCGCTATTTTCTTCTCCATTCACAATGATACCTCCCATTCAAGTGTGAACCTAGTCTTAAAGGTTAAATGTCCGATTTTAACTCCTTAATGACCATCCACCGTCTTTTGATGGCGGGCATTTCAGGTTGTTCGTCTAAAGCAACGTCTTTTGACGTCGCTGCAGACAACGGAGTTTGCGGTGCCGCAGCAGCGCTGAGTTCAGGGCTGTACTACACAGCCCTGATCCCAGCGCAGCTCCTGCGAGCAGCACAATCAAAGTTTTTCCCTGCTCTGACGGGTGATCGGAACACCTGGTGACCCGACAGAGCCCGGGGAACGGCTGCACAGTTAGCCCTGGGAACGTAGAGTAGCCCCAGGGTTGTGTGTGTATCAAGCCAGTGATCAGGACAAACCGTGTGCTGTTCTGATCACTGCTTGTGTCAGACTGATACAGATTATACTGGATTAGCATATATCAATATGCTAATACATTACCAAGTCTAAAAAAATATAAAAAAAAGTAACACAGTTCTCCCTTCATGGGATTTTTTAAGAAAAAAAAAAGTAAAAAAACATAAAAAGTGTAAAAAAAAAAAAAAGGAATAAAAGAATAAATAATAAAATAAAAATAAATATTTAATTAAAAATAATTGTGCATACATTACACAAACAAAAAAACCTACACATGTTAGGTATCCACACAACCGTAATAACCTGTAGAATTAATCTAATAAGTTATTAAGTGTGAAATGTGAATGGTGTAAAAAAAAAATGTAAAAAAATAAAAATAAAGAAAAAAATTGAAAAAAAAATTCAGAATTTATTTGTAAGTGAACTTAAACTATTCCCCCATAAAGTGCAACTCATCTCGAATAAAATGAGGCATCAAAAAACTGCATCTTTGAACAAATAAAAAAATTACAACTGTTGAAACGCAAGAAGGCAAAATCTAAAAAAAAAATTCTGGCCATTAACTACTTTCCTGGCTTGGGGCTTAGGGTGTTAAAGGGGTTGTCTCGCTACAAGGATTGCTTTTTATGTTAAAGATCTTGCAAAAAATAAGTCACTTTGCAATATGTGTCCAATAACAGTGTCCTACCTATTCTGAGATATCCCCTCTTGTATGGGCTGCATTCGCCAGCACTGGTTGCTTTAGCTACAGACCTGGCTTCTACTGCAGCCTAGGATCAGCCACGAAACACGCCCCTGAATTCACATTGAAACCAAGAAAATAGGACTGGGGTAAGAGGAATCAATGTAGTGAGACAACCCCTTTAAGTCTTATATGAAGATAAGCATAGAAGTGGCCTTGGTGAGGTGATCAAACAATCTAATTTATTTGGGAAAATTTCTTATTTGGACAATCTTTGTTAGAAGTATTCCTGGATGATAAGTTTGTTACAAAGTGTTCCTCTGCTAGAACCCATGGTGATCGGCTGTGATCTGTAGGGAATTATTCAGCTTCTCTTCGGCACCAGCACAGGGGAAATGAAGCATTACTCAGTGCCCACTAACAACAAAGGTTTGGCTATGTAATACAAGACAGGTCCTTCAAAGAAAGACACTCTTTTCAACACTCTACTCAGTAGAACAGTGTAAAACAATGGGTTTCTTAACATTGGCCAATCACTTAAAGGGGTTGTCTCACTACAAGGATTGCTTTTTATGTTAAAGATCTTGCAAAAACAAGTCACTCTGCAATATGTATCCATTAATAATATTCTCCCTATTCCTAGATATCCCCTCTTGTATGGGCTGCATCCACTCTTCAGGTCACTATATCTACAGACCTGTTCAGTCTCTCATGATAGGCTACCAGCACTGGTTGCTATAGCTACAGACCTGGCTTCTACTGCAGCCTAGTACAAGCCAGTACACACGCCCCTGAATTCAAAATGAAACCAAGAAAACAGGACTGAGGTAAGATGAATCAATGTAGTGAGACAACTGCTTTAAGAGGAAATTTTGGGTTTTTTCAATCTTTAGCTCTGAGCAAGATTTTCTAATATAGACGGCAACAAGAACAGCTTGAGCGGACAACTCATAAACAGTCAAGTCATAAGTCACAGCATGTGCCAAGGCTCAGTTCCCGCACAGATAGAAGGCATGTAATTAAATACTCAATAATAAGTTAAATGTGATCGACTTTACTGTCTGTATAATTCAGACTGGCTATATCTCAATAATATATGTGATGAATACAGAAAGTGACGATAAAAAAACAATACCATGTGTGCTGTGCAGATTGTACAGATGCTTTTTAGAGCATGCTCTACAACTCTGTAATAGATAGCTAGACAGATGGAAGACAGACAGACAGACAGACAGACAGATAGATAGATAGATAGATAGATAGATAGATAGAAGAATCCACAGTACTCCAAAGTCATCAAAAATTGTGCTCAAATTTATTCACCCATAATTATCAATATACATATAGCGTGAAAAAAATCCAAAAATATACATATAAGAAAATGTAAAAGTGATATAAGAAAATGCATGCATGCCATTAACATGCATAAATATCTTTAAAAAGTTGCTCAAACATTTTAAAGTGAATAAAAAACATGATTACAAATACATTAAATAAAAAAAAATACCTGTCATTAATACAATGCATATATAAAAAGGAGGGGGTCACCCACCCTAGACGCCACACACATTACAAACGGTCAGCTTCCATTCCGCAATACTGCGAATGTCCGTGACGAAAAACTAGATCAGCCCAAAACAAAAATGGAGATTCCAAAACTCTTACTGTGCATGCGTCAAAATACAGCGCACGCGCAGTTTCATTGGCAGCACTGAAGATGTCAATACATGTACCAAACATGCGTCCAAACACCATACCTCCTTTTTATATATGCATTGTATTAATCACAGGTGATTTTTCTAATTGAATGTATTTGTAATCATTATATTTATGTATGTTAATGGCACATATGCACTTTCTTATATCACTTTTACATTTTCTCATATGTATATTTTTTGATTTTTTTCACGCTATATGTATATTGATAATTATGAATGCTAATCACTTTATGAGTATATATACCCCTTACTTGTATGTATCCCATTAATTGAGAAAGGTCCTATTGTAGGACTGAAACGCTGCAAGGACATGGGTGAATAAATTTGAGCACAATTTTTGAAGACTTTGGAGTGCTGTTGATTCTTCTATATATTCGTTGGAGGTCTTTGGCGGGACTGTTCCGCTGGAACGCACCCTATAACTTTTTTGAGTGCTGCAATATTTTTCTTCTTTTTTAGAAAGATAGATAGATAGATAGAAGATAGATAAATAGATAAACATATAAATAGATAATAAGATAAAAGATAAATAGGTATTTAGATAGATAATGGCAATAGATAAGTAGACCAATAGATGCTGTATATAGATACATGATAGATACTGCAAATAGATAGAAAGATTGATAGAAAAATAGATACATGCTATAGATAGATAATTAGATAAAATATACTGTAGATAATTCAATAGACCAAAGAATGCTGTAGATAAATAGATACAATATAGATACTGTAAATAGATAGAAAGATAGATAGATAGATGTTGTAGTTATATATATAGATGCTATACACAGATAATTAGGTAAAAGATGGATACTGAATTGATAAATTGATAAATAAATAAATAGATAGATATATAAGATAGATAGATAGATAGAAAGAGAGAGAGATATAAATAAAGAGATAGAGGGATGGATAGATAGATAGATAGATATGGATACTATAGATAGATGGATAGATAGATAGATAGATACGGATACTATAGATAGATAGATAGATACCATAGATAGACAGATATGATAGATATGATAGATATGATAGATAGATAGATAGATAGATAGATAGATAGATAGATAGAGAGAGAGAGAGAGAGATATAAATAAAGAGATAGAGGGATGGATAGATAGATAGATAGATAGATAGATAGATATGGATACTATAGATAGATAGATAGATGGATAGATAGATAGATAGATAGATAGATAGATAGATATGGATACTATAGATAGATGGATAGATAGATAGATAGATAGATAGATAGATAGATAGATAGATAGATAGATAGATAGATAGATAGATAGATAGATAGATAGATAGATATGGATACTGGATATAGATAGATAGATAGATAGATAGATAGATAGATAGATAGATATGGATACTGGATATAGATAGATAGATAGATAGATAGATAGATAGATAGATAGATAGATAGATATAGGTTATGATAGTGTTTGTATAGTATATGTCACCTCAAAACCCCTTCAGAAATTTGGCAGGGGAGCCTGTCAGTTTTACTTATGTCCTGGCTAATAATACACAGTTGTCATTTGCTTGATCACAAACAGTTCAAATGTGTCATTAGCGCATCATCAAATTGCCAAATGGATAGAAATATTACTGTCTCTGTGATTGTAAGCCAGAGACGCTGGTGCTCCTCTGCAATGCAGTTCCTCAGCCAGGCATTTGTCATCTCAAAGCATAAACAAATTGTAATAAATGTCTTGCAGTAACCCTGGTTTGGGGAGAAAAATGCCTGCTTTGTGGTGAGCAATAAAAATTGCAGCACTAAATCATGCCATTCTGAAGATATTCCTGAGATTTTCTTGTAGCCTCAATAGCCAAACACATTATTCTAGGTTCAGTGCTTTCATTTTCACTTTAAATCTGTTGGTTGCTGACATTTCCATTCAGCTACAATGTGATCCACATCCAGTACACAGGGAGGAGGATGGTTGTAACTTCTCGTTGTAACTTCCCAGTCTTGTTTCAGTGGGATGAAAATAAAAAGGAACTAATATACAAGAAAGAAAGAGACCACACATTGTATGACTAGATACAAGGGCGTAGCTATAGGGGGTGCAGAGGTAGCAGGCCCTGAAGTCTGAGAGGGCCCAAATGGCCTCCTACAACATATAAAAACACTAGTATTATAAGCGGAACATAGTTTGGTGGGGGCCCTGCTATAGATTTTGCACTGGGGCCCAGAAGCTGTAAGTTACGACTCTGACTAGATAACTGTATCTATGACTAGGCAGGGTACAATGGTAGGGGTCACAAAAAAGTTCTATTGAGTACCAGTAGAAGCATCCAACTATTGCACAAAGAAAGTTATGTTATGGCCACACTCTGGAATCCATTGACAAGCATGGGGTGGCATGAAGAACAGACAGTATTCTGCTTGTGGATATGCAAGTAAAGTACAGGGGATACAGTTATTCTCTGCAGATTACTCTCAAAATGCACCAGAAGCAAAAAAAAAAATGAAACGAGAATGTCTGATAATAACACTCTTTCCTCCCTACAGTGAAAAATCTTTTACCCAGTATTGTTTTTATTGTTTGTTTTTTTTTAAACATAGATTATGCTTCCCTTGCTGAGGGCAGCACAAGCTAGTGACAGACCTGCTGTTTCCAGCGCTGTGTCCCTTATTCTGTAAGATGCTGGAGTTTCAGAATATTGAATGCTCAAATCTTATTCATGAGCAGGTGTTAACCACGCCCACCAATGACTAGCTCCGCCCACTGGCAGTTATTCACATGTTTCTACCTATTCAAAGTAATAGGTTTATCAGTTGAGGTGGGCGGGGCTAGCCTCAGAAGGGTGGGGTTTGAAAAAATTACTCTTTATATGACTCTTTTCTGACTGAAAACTTCAGATTTGAACATTAAATACTCAAAAACTCCAGCATCTTACAGAATAAGGGACACAGCGCTGGAAACAGCAGGTCTGTCACTAGCTTGTGCTGCCCTCAGAAAAGGGGACATAGACTACGTGAAAGGTTTTCTTTAACCCCTTCCAGATGGCCGGTTATAATAATATGGTTCTTTGTTTTTTTCCTCCCCGCCCTACTAAATCCGTTGCTTTTTTATTTTTCCATCTACATTGATATTTTAGGCTTTCATTTTGTGCCACATGTATGAAAGCTGTCTAGGTGTAAGACTTTTGTTGCCCATAGCAACCAATCAGAGCACCCCTTTTATTTTTAGAGAGCACTATATGAAATTAAAGGGTAACTCAGATTGGTTGTTATGGGCAGCAAAGAAAGTTTTAGACCTAGACAGTTTTCATACATGTCCCCCTATGTACTTTTCAATGGTCCTATTGACCATACCATAAAATATACTGGGAAACCCCCCAAAAATTTCTTAATGGGGTGAAATGTGAGAAAAACAGATTTGCTCCATGTTTACAGGGATTTAAGTTTTAAAGCGTTCAATCTTTGATATAAATGATGAGTTATCTGAATTCTACAGGTTGATACAATTTCAGCAATACCAAATATGTACGTTTTTCATTATGTTTTAGTACCGTAAAAATGCAAACATTCTGTATGTGTTAAATTTGCGCTGCAGCGCTATTTACTGTGGCCAATAACTTTTTTGTACTTTCATCTATGGACCTGAGTGAGGGAGCATCTTTTGTGGACTGAAGTGTTCTTTTTTATTGGTACCATTTTGGGATAGATGCAACTTTTTTAGGGGAGGTGATATGACCAAAAAAACACAGTTTTGGTATTTGGAATTTGGAATTTTTGTTATAGACTTTCACGGACGCTGCAATACCAATTATGTGTAACTTTTTTATTTCAGTTTTTTTTATTGTAAAATGGCAAAAAGGGGGGAGGAATTTGAACTTTTAATATTTTTATACATTTTATACTTTTAAACTATTTTTTAACAATAACATTAAGGAGCGGCATGTATGAATGGGGCTGCACCAGATATCTGGTGTCTTTTCAGCCCGATACCAGACACAGCTCTGTTCACTACATATTTAGAAAGCGGGGCGCACTAGAACCATACAAAGCGCTAGATTTATAGCTTCGCCATTGCAATTCTAGGTGCCTTGCAGCTGGAACAGGTACACCACTGTCCAAGTGGGTTCCCTGAGCCCGACATGTTGTACAAGCACTAGAATGTGCCTGATTTATGACCCACTGTAGAGCAGATTCATAAATCAGGTGCATTCTAAGCTTTTATTATGCGCATGAAATTTGGCGTTTACACGCCAAATTTCATACATGTCACCTTAAGTTCCCCTAGGATATTTGACCACTAGGTGGCGTGATCGTCAGTAGACCCCTCTGCATTGTATAACCAATGCAGAAAGGTGTTCAAGATGGCAGCTCTATCCCTTCCTGCCTGGAGGTGACAGAAACAAATAAATAGCAGCAATGGAAGAATTCATAAGGCTTCCAGCCGTCATGTTAACGTGTCGGTACCCCGTGATCTCACTGCTGGGATGCCAATCACAGTGAGGAACAATGTGTGACACTGTTTTTCATTCATTTAGATGCCACAACGTCTAAGGGGCTAAACAGTAGGGAACGGAGCTGGCTGTTAACGGTGGTTATCTGTAATATATAGGGTTATATGATAGAGGAGAGAAGCTGAGCTCTGTGATATATTGGGTTATATGATAGATGGAGAGAAGCTGAGCTCTGTGATATATAGGGTTATATGATAGAGGAGAGGAGCTGAGCTCTGTGATATATAGGGTTATATGATAGAGGAGAGAAGCTATTGCAAAACAGTCTATTGCAATGTATAAACAATGCAATAGAGTTTACAAATATGGTGGTTTTACTACTTCCTACCTGGTACAGGAAGTAGTAAAACGAGTGACATGGCAGCAATGGAAGCCTTCACAAGCCTTTCACGCGATCTCGCGATCACAGTGAGAAATGGTGACACCCATTTATTTAGACACAGAGGCCGCAGCATCTAAAGGGTTAAACAGCACGGAATGGAGCAGGCACCATTCCATGCTGTTACCAGCGGGTCTCGGTAAGGGGTTAAGGAGGATTTAAAGGGAACCTGTCATTTTAAACATGCTATCTAATTATCAAGTAACGTTATACAGCCAGAGCAGCTGAAAAATTTCACAGAACATGTAATGTATTTGTTTGAATTTCTGTTTATTCTAGTTTGATTTATCAGTGATTGCAACCCTCCATGTGTGAGTGTGCATACAAAGATAGCTGTCAATCACTGATAAAACCGCCCACTGGACTCCTTAACCCAGAATAAGCAAATTTATATGAATATATTTCAGATTCTACTTAATTATTTCCCAAATGAATATAAATTAATCTGCTCAACTAATCTTGCTTTAGAACAAGTTACCCACAGATCAGATTGCGCCATGTGGTCCATTGTGATATGTTCCCTCTGAGGGAGCCTTTAGCTTTGCATTAAATAATATTGTTATTGTACCACAAAAAAGCAAACCATCATAGAACTATGTGGACAAAAAAAGGTCTGACTCTAAGAAGGAAGAGAAAAATGAAAAGTCACCAAAAATTGCTGCACTGCGATGGGTTTAAGAATGCAGCTCTGAGCTGTGGTACAGGTTTTAACACATGACCAGTACTAAAATAATTACATGTATTTACAGTATAAGTGATATGCACTGTTCTTCTACTGAAAATCATGAAATGCAGAATCAATCGTTTTGGGGGTATAGTCAGTACAAATTCACTTCTGCCAAATTTGCTATGGCATGTTAAAGGGGTTTTACCATGTTGTAGAATCCTCATCGCTGGCCACTTGCAGTGAACCGGCCGTGCATGTGAATGAGGAGGGGGACACTTGTGGCTGCCATCTCCATTCACTTCTATGGGAGCTTCCGAACAGAGCAGAGCGCACACACTCAGCTATATTAGGAAGCTCCGATATAAGTGAATGAGGAGAGCGGCCGCAAGCGCCACCCTCCTCATTCGCATGCACGGTCGGCTCGTGCGAGTGGCCAGCACTGGGTACTTTACATCATGGTAAAACCCCTTAAGGTTATTTTTAACCCTTTTTGTTAGACCATAGCCTTACAGATAGCTCCCCCCGCATAGGGAGCCACAAACTGGTGTGAAGTGCATTAGTGTACTGCTCTTTGTGTCACTAATCTGCTGCTAATGTAATGCTGTGAGGATAATAAAACTTTTAACGTTACTTGTAATTCTCCAGGTTCCACCCAAGTGAGTGCAATAAAGGTAGTAAAGACAATCCTGTAAATGGTGTAAATAAATAATAGAATTTTTGCACATGGCTAATACATGCAACATAATCCTTGACACTTTGCTATCAATAAGTAATAAGGCACTTATTCATTGGATACGGACTCAGCTCTTTTTAATAGACATATTGTATAGCATGAAGGGCTGTCAGAAAAGTTTGGTTTAGTCAGCCTGACCTGTGTTTCCTGGTAAGGCTGGGGTCACGCATAGCACTGTGGCCCAGAGGTGTCTACACTGTTTCCAAGTCTACACTGGCCTGTAAGTAAGTACAATCTTCAAGTTAAAATAAGTTTCAAACAGCTTCCTTGTTAATAGACGTGTTAAGGTTATGTTTACACAGCGTCTTTTAGACCGTATTTCGTGGCGTAATTGCGCTGCAATATGCCCTGAAATATGACCTGTAACTATGGTAGTTCATAGCTGTCATAGAGAGCTATGAATAACCTCCGTCTTCCCCAACGCATATAGAATGCCAGGTGAAAGAAGTGACATGCCAGTGATAATAGAAGTGAATGGGGCTGGCCAGCGTGTACTTCTAAAACACCGGCGTCTTGCGGCATGCACATACCGTTTTAACTTACTCATTAACGAGGCATTAACGAGCAGACTGCTTAAAGATGATTTTAATTTGAAGACTGCACTGATTTGCAGCCCAGTGTAAAATCTGCAATATTGCGGATACACCTCTAGGAATGGCAGTGCTTTCAGTCTGTATAGAGATTTCCAATAATTGCAGAAAAACCCTGTAAGGCATATCCACAAAACATATAAAATAATTGAAAAATAAATAAAAATGGAGCATTAATTGGTTACTGTATATTAGAGAAAAAATGGGACATTAATTTCTCAAAGAAAAAAAAATGGAAACACGACCAATATTCACAGCTCAAAGGCTGGAATGAGACTGAACCCAGCCTGGCACCCGTTTATCGTTGTAACTATATGCAATTAGAATACCAGAGACCACCTCCCTCATATATTGAAGGCGTGTGAGCGGTTGTCTTACGGGTATTTTTGCATTTATGTAGTCTCCCAATGTATTGTACTGTGGCTTTTTTGCATGCTGTGTGAATAGGTGTCAATTTAATGTGCAGTCTGGTTGTTTCCCTAGTGGTGAGATGTATGGGCTACTGCTTAGCAATCAGCTGCACCTGTGTATTTTTTTTAAGCAGCATGGGGATGGTGTTGCCTTTCTGCTAGCTCAATTAGTAGCCACTAAACCCACAAAGATGTGAAGCAAATCATATAAGTGATACCATGGATTGTTGAAAAACAGCACCCTCTGCATAAATTAGGGTAATTCCTTCCCATAATGCTATTTTAGTTAATTTTTCTTATAATTTCAGCCCATATAAAACATTTGCATAGTGGCAAGATGATACTGCCATTTATAGCCCATAATATATAGTGACAGTAATATACAGTAACAAAAAAAAAACTGAAACACAGCCAGATTCACAGCTCAAAGGCTGGAATGAGACTGAAACCAGCAGAGGCAACACCATCCCCATGCTGCTTAAGAAAAATACACAGGTGCATCTGATTGCTAGGCAGTAGCCCATACATCTCACCACTAGGGGAACAATCAGACTGCACATTAAATTGACACCTATTCACACAGCATGCAAAAAAAGACATAGTACAATACATTGGGAGACTACATAAATGCAAAAATACCCGTAAGACAACCACTCACACGCCTTCAATATATGAGGGAGGCGGTTGCTGGTATTCTAATTGCATATAGATAAAACGATAAACGGGTGCCAGGCTGGGTTCAGTCTCAATCCAGCCTTTGAGCTGTGCGTATGGCCGTGTTTCAGTTTTTCTTTTGTTTTGTTTTGTTACTGTATATTACTTTCACTATATAATATGGGCTATAAATGGCGGTATCATCTTGCCACTATGCAAATGTTTTATATGGGCTGAAATTATAAGAAAAATTAACTAAAATAGCATTATGGGAAGGAATTACCCTAATTTATGCAGAGGGTGCTGTTTTTCAACAATCCATGGTATCACTTATATGATTTGCTTCGCATCTTTGTGGGTTTAGTGGCTACTAATTGAGCTAATAATATTCTCATAATGAGTCCAGGACAACAGTTTTCCCAGCAGACAATAATAGTCAAATTCTTTATAAAGGAATACTGACCCGTATAAAAAGTAAGTGCTTATTCTAAAAATGTAATTCCTAGCTTCCTGGGGAAAATGTTAACAATATTGAAATGAATTATGCAGAATAGAACAGGGAGCATGGAACAAAGAGGAGCATGTGACTGGTAGTAATAAGAATAAATGCCTGGTAGCTGAAGAACAGTTCTGCAATAATGTTGTCATTAACATATTTATTAATGCTCTCTTCTGAAATTCAATGACCAAGTATAGCAGAAGCAGAATTGTAATGTCTGGTCATGTGTCCCACCCCTTACTATACTGTATTTGTTGAGTGGGTAACATTTATTTTATGCTATTCCTAGAAGTCTAAGGAGAAAACGACTTTGAGCATATTGCAACCAAACAATACACAACTGCTTAGTTCCACTTAGCGGTAAGGTCTACTACTATCTATCTACCTATCTGATGTCTGTCTGTATCTGTGTCTATCGATCCAGTGTCAAACTTGCGTGCCTGGGGCCCACAAGTAAAGCTGATTCTTCAGGCCCACCGGTGGATTTTTGGGGCTCTTTAGCTCCTGTACAAGATTGCATATACTTCACGTGCCTCTTGCACTCTGTCTCTTGGTTTCTGCCTCTTTTTCTCTACTCTTGTCCCTCAAAAAGGTCCCACTGTGCCCAGAGATCCAGTCCTGTTGACCAGTCCAAGCCTCTATCTATCTATCTATCTATCTATCTATCTATCTATCTATCTATCTATCTATCTATCTATCTATCTATCTCCCATCTCCCATCTATCTATCTATCTCCCATCTCCCATCTATCTATCTATCTCCCATCTCCCATCTATCTATCAATCCAGGGTCATTCCTAAGCTAAATTACACTCAGGGCGAGGTTGAGAAATTTCTCCCCCCCCCCCCCCTTAACATGTGGTGCCATGATGCGAAACAGTGCATCACCATCAACCAGAACCAGAATAAACAAATAACCAATGACCAAATAATACCGCAACACAATTACCATCTATTACCACCATATAGTGACTGAATAATACCACCACATCAGGATCACATATCACCACCAAATAGTGCCTAAATACCACAACATATGACCACTACATAGAGACTAAATGATACCACCACACCATGACCACATATCACCACCACATAGTGACTGAATAATACCAAATACCATTACTAAATATAAACCATTATACTACAACTAATATTACTGGTACATAGTGGCAATACATTGGTGGATATCAGTTGTACACAGGCTCTGTACACATATAAGTGATTACAATAAAGTTACATTCAGGGACTTACAGGAGATGTCTCTGAAGAGTTGTTCTCTTCTTTGATGAGTTGGTCTTTTCTCTGATGAGTTGTCCTCTTTCCCTTTTTCCTCTCCTGTCCCAGAACGCCATGACGACTTCTCCAGGCAATGATTCTTCACTGTAGTATTTTAAAAAACAAACATTTTAGACTGCTTACTTTTTCAGCACTTACTTACCAATTCCTATCTCTATACAAACTCTATACAAAATCTATAGCGCCCCAAATTGTACCTCTAACAATAAACATGACCCCAAACAGATATGAGGATCCCAATTGTGCACCAATTTTTAGTCTTGTTTGTATTCTCATATAGGAGGTAGTTAAATACCCCAATATAGTATGTAGGTACACCCCCAAACTAGACAGACATATAAGGAAATCCCCTTGTATTTAGGCAGTCTTCAATTAGGTAGGTGTATAGCGCCCCATTAAGTAGGTAAACTTATAGGTTCCCTAATAGGTAGGTATCTAGCTTACCTATTACATAGATAGGTAGTTACATAGGCCTCACAAATAAACAGGAGTATAACAAGTAGTCATGCAGGCCCCCTGTAGGTAGGTGGGTAAGCATATAGAACCCTTGCAGGTAGGTAGGAATATAGACTCCCCAGCCGATAGGTAAAGAGGCCTCCTGCGCAGCTGCACGTTGTCTTGCCCACACATAGGAATGGCCCTGTATCTATCCTATGTATCTATATATTAATCTATTTAGCTAGCTACCTCATACAGTGAGGAAATTAAGTATTTGATACACTGGCAATTTTGAAAGTTTTCCCACCTACAAAGAATGGAGAGGTCTGCAATTTTTATTATAGGTTCACTTCAACTGTGAGAGACAGGGTCTAAAAATTAAATCCAGAAAATCACATTGAATGATTTTTAAGCAATTAATTTGAATTGTATTGCATGAAATAAGTATTTGATACAATAGAAAAACAGTACTTAATATTTGGTACAGAAACCTTTGTTTGCAATTACAAAGGTCAGATGTTTCCTGTAGTTCTTGACCAAGTTTGCTCACATTGCAGCAAGGATTTTGGCCCACTCCTCCATACAGATCTTCTCCACAGCTTTCAAGTTTCAGGGTTGTCGCTGGGCTTCATTGAGTTTCAGCTCCCTCCACAAACTTTTGATTGGGTTCAGGTCTGGAGACTGGCTTATCATCCAGGACCTTGACATGATTCTTACAGAGCCACTCCTTGGTTGCTCTAGCTGTGTGTTTGAGATCATTGTCCTGCTGGAAGACCCAGCTAAGACCTTTCTTTAATACTCTCACTGAGATAAGGAGGTTGTTGACCAAAATCTCACCATACATGGCCTCATCCATCCTCCCTTCAATACGATGCAGTCGTCCTGTCCCCTTTCCAGAAAAGCACCCTCAAAGTATGATGTTTCCACTCTCATGTTTTATGGTTGGGATGGTGTTCTTGGGGTTGTACTTATCCATTTTCTTCCTCCAAACCCAGCGAATGCAGTTATACCAAAAAGGTCTATTTTGGTCTCATCTGACCACGTGACCATGTTTTATGGTTGGGGTGGTGTTCATGGGGTTGTACTCATCCATTTTCTTCCACCAAACACAGCGAATGGAGTTGATACCAAAAAGGTCTATTTTGGTCTCATCTGACCACATGATCTTCTCACATGCCTCTTCTGGATCATCCAGATGGTCATTGACGAACAGGACCTGGACATGTCCTGGCTTGAGCAGGGGGACCTTGCGTGTTACTAACGGCGTAGTGTGTTACTAATGGTAATCTTTTTGAAACTGTGGCCCCAGCTCTATTCAGGTCATTGACCAGGCCCTCGGGCTGATTCCTGACCTTTCTCAGAATCATCCTTACCTCATGAGGCAAGATCTTGCATGGAGCCCCAGACCAAGGAAGATTGACAGTCATTTTGTGTTTCTTCCATTTTCTAAAAATTGAACCAACAGTTTTTGCCTTCTCTCTAAGCTGCTTGACTATTGTCCCGTAGACAATCTATCTTACTATCTATCTCTCGTTCATTAACTACCAATCTGTTAATCTATATATCAACCCAAAGCAACCTTTTATCTATCTATCTATCTATCTATCTATCTATCTATCTATCATGACTATATTATTCATCTACCTTCTATCTATCTATCTATCTATCTATCTATCTATCTATCTATCTATCTATCTATCTATCTATCTATCTCTCCTGTATACATACTAGTAAATTATCTTTCTGTCAATATATCTATCAATCTATCTCATATATTATCTATCCAATATCTATCAATCGTTCTATCTCATATCTATCTATTTATCTATCTCAATATATGTGAATATATATATATATATATATATATATATATATATCTAACTGACTAGCCAACTAACTATCTAGTATGCATATATTATTAAATTTATCTGTCCATCTATCTATGTACCTCATATCTATCTATCTATCTAAAAAACTGGGGACAAAAGGAAAAATCCACTGCACTCTGTCACAGGGTTGAAATGGAGAAACCTGTGCATTATTCTCCCATGCACTTTCAAAAGACCCATCCACTGGCACCCACTGTTAATCTTGTGTGCTGCCAGTTCTACCTCTGTTTTCAGTAGTGTAGTATGTATAACAGTGTCTCACAGCACTCTACGAATATTTCCCGTTCTACGCCAAAAGTAGTCTCAGTCATACCACTTTGAAATTGGTATGGATTTTTACCACAGTTTCACGACAAACTTTGGTGCATTTTTGCCACATGGTAAGAATCTGGCGCAACGAGCCTCCCACCCACCCACTTCCGCATCTTTGGCGAATTCAAGCGTTGTGTCAGATTGAGCCAAGTTTGGCGTATGACAGTTCATTCATCTATAGAACAGGGTTACGACAGTTTGTTTGGCTCAAAGCATGCCCCAGTCACACATGTCGCCCATTATGTGTCTGTCAATACATCTACCTGTTTCGTGTCTATCTGCCTGTATACTATCTCATTTCTAGAATCTACTATCTGTCTACCTATCTATTGATCCATCTAAATTTGTATCTATTTTTTCATTATTCCTATCTATTAATATAGCTTTCTAATTTTATCTATTTCTCATATTTTATGTATCAATCTATTAGTCTATATATCTACATATATATTCCATATCTGTTTATGTATCTATCTTTTTATTTGTCTATTATACATATTTATCTGTCCATATATCTATTTTCTTTATATCTATCTATCTTTCTATCTTTTTCATATTTATCAATATTTTAATCTATCTCACATCTATATATTCATCTATGTATTTATCTTATTGATATGTATTATCTATCTGTTAACCTATTATACTGTCTATATATATATATATATATATATATATATTTATTTATACATATATAGTAGCTATCTGATTTACATATATTGTTGACTTATCTGTAGATCTATCTTTTAACCTCATCTCTATCTATTTATTTATCTATCTATCTATCCTATACACATATTATGTTTCTTATCACTATATCTATCTGTTTTGCATCTATCTTCATGTATATTTATCTACCTCATGTTTATAATCTACTATGTGTCTAATATCTATCTATTTCTATGTATTTATCTTTTTATCAGTCTATTATCTATCTATCATATTTTATGTATCAATCTTTTAGTCTATTTATCTACATAGATATGTCATATCTGTCCATATATCTGCCTATCTGTATATCTATCATATATTTTATTGACTATCTATCTAGCTATCTTATTATATATCCTATATTCATATATTATCTTTCTGTTACTATACTGTATCTACATGCTTCATATCTATCTACCTGTCGATCTCATATGTTTATTAACTTATGTGTGTCTAATATATATTTATATCTACCTATCAATGTATCATCTAGCTACTTACAGTATCTATTATTACTATATATTAATATAACTATCCACCTACCTTTTATCTATCTCATATAATGATTATTACACTATGTTGTACTCCCATATAAACTTGACACAAACACCAAAATTCCTTATGAACATAAAACAAGAAATTTTGACTTTTGCTTGTTTTATCATAGAAACAGTCATCATTTCACTACAGACATGCAATTCTAATTAAACTCAATCAATGCTCATAAATGATTATATTTTGTGGATTTGTGACTGTGCTGTATATCTCTTTCACGAACCAGTCCCCGAATATAGTCTCCCATCATATTCTCGTCATATGGTTCCTAGTAATGGTGCTCAAAGTTCATTATGTCCTGGTGAAAGCATTTGTCTTGCTCCTTCGAATAAGCTCCCATGTTCTCTTTGAATTTATCAAGATGGGTATCAGGGATAGGGACTCTGAGTGACATCCTGTAGCTCATCGCACCATAGGTATTTATCAGACTCAGTACCAGCTGAGCATAGTTTTTATCCTTGTGATTGCCTAGAAAGCTGTGATCCACTGTGACAAAGCAGTTCCAAGCCGCTTTCTGCTTCCTATTCAGCTTTTTGGGAAATTTGCTGCACTCTATGATCTTCTTGATTTGTGGTCCGACAAAGACAACAGCTTTGACTTTTACCTCAGACAGCTTAGGGAAAAGATCTTGGAGGTGCTCGATAGCTGTCAACTCCTTGTCTAGAGCCGTGACAAACTGTTTTATAAGCCCTAACTTGAGGTGTAATGGTGGCATCAGCACCTTGCGGGGGTCCACTACCCTGTTTCCCCGAAAATAAGACAGTGTCTTATATTAATTTTTGCTCCTAAAGACGAGCTAAGACTTATTTTTAGGGGATTTCTTATTTTTCCATGAACAAGAATTCACATTTATTGTTGAACAAAACATCAACATGTATTAATATACTGTAGTGATTTCATTACGAACATCAGCATAAGCAGCCAAACTCTGAATTGCATAATAAAAAATGCACGGGGTCTTATTTTCGGGGGTGTTTTATTTTCGGGGAAACAGGGTAGTAGCTCCCACTTTATGTTGGTCTTCCTCACAGAGAATCCTGAGGGCATCCTGAGGCCAGTCCTGCCTGTGATGGTGTGCATGAGTGTCCCAAAGTCTTTATAGATTTGCCATGGATATAGCAAAATGCATCTGCTGGATGTATGCAACCCCTTGAAGCCAACGAAATTAACTGTAGCTGTGCACACAAGTTCACTTACTCAGCAGAACAGTAAAGGAAATGGTTAGTTTAAGATAACGGTATTTATACTGCTTTGTAGACTTCTGGACAGTTTAAGGTAGTTCTACACAATTCTGAACAGTTCTAGAAACTTCTTGATAGGTCTCACAGTTCCAGAAGATTCTTGAAGTCTATACTCAGCACTGAATATTTTGTGAATATAGTTTCTAAATATCATTGTGCTGACCACAAAAGCAAAGTTTATGGGGAACAATAACCTTTTTCTATTCATTCTAGGCACCAAGAATTAGGAAAACATAATACCTGGGAACAAAAATATATGCTAAATTGTTACATAGTGTTATTATTAATCTTTATATCTATCGATCTGTCTATCTCAGGCACATCTATCTGTCACATACATAAATAACCTAATAATCTAACTACCTATCT
Source organism: Phyllomedusa bahiana (assembly GCA_025379985.1). Classification (NCBI taxonomy): domain Eukaryota; kingdom Metazoa; phylum Chordata; class Amphibia; order Anura; family Hylidae; genus Phyllomedusa; species Phyllomedusa bahiana. The sequence goes on from JAODAL010000676.1 coordinate 116,407, forward strand.
ATCTACCTATCTTCTATCTATCTATCTTCTTCTATTTATCTAGCTTTCTATCTCTCATATATTATTTATTAATCTATATATCTACATCCACTTCTGTCCATCCATGTTATCCATCCATCTATCTGTTATTTTTTATCTTCTATCTTTCTTCTTATTATCTACCAATCTATTTATCTATCTATTTATCTATCGATCTCTCTTTCTATCTATCTATTTATCTGTCTGTCTTTCCATCTATTTATAAGTTTACTTATCATTTCTATTTGTAAAAATAACTACTCATCCCTTTACCTACCTATCTCATTTAAATCTATCTATCTAGTATAAAGATACATGAAATCTTAAAATCTAAAATCTCCAAATCCACTGATAGAAATGTAGAGCTTTGTGGCGCTGGATAAGAGAACTCCAGGAACACATCAGGTTCTTACATTTTACATCTTTATAAGGAAAACTGGGCAACACATTCAATACAGAGTGATCCTGCCACAGTAAACACTAGAAAGAAAGTGCAGATTAAGAATAAGTCGAAATTCTATCTGGTCCACTCACAGGGCCATATGCTAAAGACATATTATGACCTAGTATCGGAAGATTAACAAAATATTTTTGGTGTTTCCCAACCTAGTTCTAATAACCTCAGAAAAGGTGAACGATTATCCATCAAAACCATTATGGTATGTTCACACGGCTTAATTTCGGCGCGCATTTCATATTTGCGCTTAATACGCAACGATATGCGTGCCGCAATGCTCTCAATCTAATTTTAGATACTTCTTACAATAAAGTTGTAAATTCTCATCCTGTTCCAGATATGAAGCTCAATTTAAAGCAGCTACTTAATGATGCATTCCTACAGGGGGCTGTAGACTGTAAGTAGAAGCCGTTTATATTAGAGAACCAAGCTGCTGATTCTCTTATCACCTTCCTAAAAGGCTTAAATCTCTTCTCCCCTCTCCCCTCGGGTTAAACTCTCCAACCATCCAGTTATCTCACTACATCGATCTTTCGCTTCAATCTTATGTTATTTTGCTATCTTCACAACTCTGATCAACTGATTAAGATACTGATGGAAAGGCCTCAAGGTGATTATTTCACTCTGCTGGCAACAGTTCTCACCACTTAGGTATTCAATGTGTGGACAAATTTCTCACAAATGAACCAGCCATTTTATCTGGACAATTGTGATTCCTCTTTAAAGGATTATCATTTATTTTGTATGATAATTGCTTTATCTATAATGAGACCGTCTATTACTAGATCCACGGTACCGCCATGGGCATCGGCATATGCTAATTTGTTTATGGGCATTTTTTAATTGGATTATTTCTATTCTATATCCAAATTTTTGCAGCTTATATATCTTTATAAGAGATCTCTTTATATCTCTTTATAAGAGATATATTGATGACCTTTTTATTGTGTGGAGAGGCCCCTCAACTTCATTGAAAAATGTGTCATTTGAATGCTAACAACTGGGACATCTCCTTAATCCTTATTGGATCTGAACATTACCATTGAGAACCAACAATTTGAAATATCCACACACTTCAAGACAATTGATCAAAACAGTTAGTTGCATTTCATTAGCGGCCTTCGTTATGGCCAATTTAGAAGCTTGAGGAAAAACTGTCCTCAACACTCCACATTCATGGAACAGGCAGAATTTATCTCACATTGTTTCGTGCAGTATGCTGCTGAATCGGTTTGTAATGCGTTTGAGAAACCTAATTTACTAAGCCAGCATGATTGTCTGTCTAATAACACCCTGTTGTTGATAAAACTAGTATTAAAGAGGATGGTAGGAAATGTGTTACTATATGTAGAACATATTACAATGTTATCAGGAAATTGTTGAGACGCTTTTACTTAAATATATGAAAAAACTTTGAGATTCTTAGTTCACATGTTTTTGATCAAAAAATGCTTAAGCCACCCACAAACTTACAACGTGATCTCAGGTCGGGTGGTCCTACTCTATCTTTACCTCTCAATAGAGCCAAATTCAGGCCTCTCATTGGGTCAACCGACCTCTTTTACTTAAATACCCTTTTCTAGGTCCCTTCCTTCCTCCCCAACAAGGCATTAGTTATAGAAAAAAATGCAAAAATTTTCTTGCACCTATTCTCATTAAACAACATTCAGCTGTCCATAGAAGGAGAGAATAAAGTTAAAGCCAGTTCCCCTTGTTGTACAACCAGTTGTTTATGTAGCGATTGTATTTGTACTTCAGGTAATCTCATTTCCAATGGGATTGAGTTTTTTAAGATTGCTTTTAAATTACACTCTAAAATTATGTGTATTATTTACCTAACTGAATGTTTTTGTAAGTTACAATATGTGGGACATACCACACAAACGTTACATGTCCGTCTAAGCAGTCATAGAGCCTGTATCAAAAAGGGAGATATCAATCACAGTGTGTCATGCCACAGTGCTGATGTACAGAAATTGTAATAAAATGACCCCTATAGAACAAATACAATTAAATAGAATGAATTAATTTCAGCAGCTTCAAAAAAGGGAAGTTTATTGGCTGTACAAACTGCAAAGTGTTCAACCTAAAGGTTTAAATGAAACAAGAGAGTTGAATTATTAGTTTGCAACATCTGTTCCTACTTTTAATAATATTACATACATAGATCTTTTATATTTTATTAACTACTGCACATTGCAATTTACCTGTATTCTATGCTGTGGTTCGGTATGTTTCAGTCTCCCCTCCCTGTTATTGCTCCATGTGATTGCTGCCAGCAACTCATTGTATAGCTATTGTATGCTAATTGTTATTTAAACAATGGTCATTCACAAATCTTTTCATCTCCGAAAGAAGCGCTTATCCATATCTAGTCGATATCTAGTCATATCAATCTGCCTATTCATTTTTCTATCCTATCTATTTAATATACCTGTTATTAGTGTTGAGCGAACAGTATAAAGTTCTAGTTCAATTAGAACCACGAACTTTTGTGAGTTCGGTTCAAAGTTCTATTCAAACTCGAACTCGAACGTCTAACCCCATTAAAGTCTATGGGAGAAGATGTTCTGCTTAGTTTTTATACCAATACAGGTGGGGAGAAGCTGGAATTACCATCCATAACAGTAAACTGGATACGCGGAACAACTTAGTGAAGAAAATTTGGTTATAAGATTCACAGAAAAAATTGAGAGGCTAATATACTTCATTCCTTTCAATGGCTAACTGAAAAGATGAGGACAGCTTGCAAACAGGGGCGTAGCTATAGGAGGTGCAGCGGTAGCAGCTGATACGGGGCCCTGCATCCTGAGGGGGCCCAAAAGCCCCTTTGACATATAGGAGATTTGGAGATGATGTGTTATACAATTACTGAACCCCCAAAACTGCGAAAACTGAACTTTTGAGCACTGAGTATGATTTAGCAAATCCAAGCATTCTGTATAATATATATCCATGTATATGAGAGTTAGGCGTTATTTGAACCTGCAAATATCCCCAAATAACAGCTTCTGGGTGTGGGAAAGATGCAGCCAGCAATACCAAACTCCCTAACTATTGCTGTCTATGGAGAGGAAAATGCTATCTTACTAACTCAGAACAGTCTGTACAGTACAGAGCTTGTATCACTGTTGCCAGAGTTTATTTAATGTGCTGTTACCAAAGGGGAATGATTGCTAGTGCTAGACTCCATGCTAAAAGAGGCTTAAAGGGGTTGTCTCACTACAAGGATTAATTTTTATGTTAAAGATCTTGCAAAAACAAGTCACTTTGCAATATGTTTCCATTATCAGTGGCCTACCTATTTCTAGATATCCCCTCTTGTATACGCTGCATCAGCTCCTCAGGTCGCTATAGCTACAGACCTGTTTGATCTCTCATGATAGGCTGCCAGCACTGGTCGCTATAGCTACAGACCTGGCTTCTACTGTAGCCTAGTGGAAGCCAGTACACACCGCTGAATTCAAAGTGAAACCAAAAAAACAGGACTGAAGTCAGATGAATCAATTTAGTGAGACAACCCCTTTAAAAGCTCTGGCTCTGCCATTTAACAAAGTTCATATTCTCTTATGTAAGGTATAATTTAATGCATCCTCCCTGTGCAGCATTAATGTTTCTAAGGTTAACCTGAAACAGAGAACATCTAGGTATTTTCACAGACCACCCTGCTCTACCCTGAGATATTATCCGTGTTCTTTTCATATTGCACAGTAAATGTCAAATGACTCAAGGTGACCCTTCTCTGAAACAGCCAGTAACACTGTGATCTTTTTTTATAATGCTCTAGGACATTTATTTTTTTATATCTCCCTAAGCTTCATTGTACACTAGAATGTATTATTCCCTTTATTCCTCTCCAAAATGACTTTGAATACCTGTTTTCTCACTTGGCTCAGTCTGATCATTTCTGACAAGAGATTCTTTGGCTCAGTTTAGGAACCTTAAATCATTACTGTTTTTTACAACATAGATTTGCTATCCTCAAATTCAGTATGTGTGATTGGAAGCTGTGCGATCCCCCTGCTAGTTATCCTATGTATATGTGTTGGTGCTTTAAATGGGTTTTGCAAGGACGCAAGTTACTTACCTCCTTATCAGCACAGAGTAGAATATAAACAGTCATGAACGCTGCAGAGGTGAGAGGGAGGGGGTGAGCAAGGAGTGAGGAATAAGGGAGTGTCTCAAAACTTAACTCAAATAATAACATTACAACAGTGGATTATCTATACAGCAGACACAGATTCATACACTGCACTTTCTCCCCAATCCCTTGAAAGTTCATTCATTTTCCCTGTCATCAGATAAGAAGTATTTTACGCAAGCGCCGGCCAGATCAGCTCCTGTCAGCTCTCCTGGTCGTGTCTAATGCAAACTTTCAGGTAACTAAGGGGGACTGAGAAATGCTGTAGCTCTCAGAGGCTTCACTTTTTGTAATCACATATATTTACAAAAGTGATTAAATACCCATTTTGGAGGATCCCACGTCAACATTACATCGTAGCAAAACCCCTTTAAGCATCAACCACACTGGCAGCCAGCAGTCAATAAGGCATAACAGGATACCCTGGTAATAAGGATGGAGGGGTACAGGCATATAAAGCGTCTGCCATGTTAGGCAGAGAGAATTTAGTGAGTTCAGTGATTGTGGTAGGTGTTTCTGTTAGAGTTGAAGAGTTGCAGCATAAGGGGTTAATGCACACTAGCCAGAGGTGCGGCAGGGGGTAGATAAAAGCCACTTACTGTACATCATGCTTGAGTGGAGAAGAAGTTCTCACAAAACCAGAGAGACCAAGAAATTTGAAGAAAAGTCAATCAAAATTTCAAGAGACAGAGACAGACTTGAAAAGGATAGAAAAAGGGAGACTGTCAGCAAGAAGAGAAGATATTAACATTCCTAGGGTAACATGTTCCTAGGCCTTAACACTGACCTGGGACTAGCAACTGAATGGGAGAAGCAGGTGACCCTGCTGAACTGAACGGGTGCTTCTGTTTCATTTCAGAGTTAAAGTAGTTCTTATCTCCTGCTTTTGTTCAGAAGGTTTCATGGACTCCTGACCACCTCTCTCTGCTCTAGCAACCCTGGCCAGAATGGTGAAGTCATTCCCTGCTGAGACTTATCAGCATTATAGGAGCCTGATTATCTTCACCATCACACTACACCTTTAGGAACTGAGCACCTCTCCCTCCAGCACCTTACATGATCATTTGCAGGTGTAACAGATCTAATTGATACATTACCCCTTAAGGACCCGGCGTTTTTTTTGTTGACACGTTCGTTTTTCCACCTACATAGACATATGAGGACTTTTATTTTGCGGGAAAAGATGTACTTTCTAATGGTGTTATTCACTGTACTATAGCATATACTAGGAAACCGCAAAAAAATTCCAAGTGGGACAAATTGTAAAAAAAACACATTTCCGCCATGTTTGCAGGTGTTTTGCTTTTACGACGTTCAATCTTCGGTCAATATAATGTGTTATCTGTATTATACAGGTTGTTATGCATCCGGCAATACCAAACATGTAGGGTTTCCGTTATGTTTTGTTACCGTAAAAAAATTCCAAACACTTTCTACTTTTGAAATTTGCGCCGCTGCGCCATTTTGTGCGACAAATAACTTTTTTGTACTAACACCTATGGCCGTCGGTGAGGGGACATTTTTTGTGGGCTGAAGTGTACTTTTTATTGCTAGCAGATTGGAATGCATGCGACTTTTTTGATAACTTTTATTCCAATTTTTAAGTGATGTAAAATGTCCAAAAAACGCAATTTTGGCTTTTTGAATTTTTTTCTTCTATGGTGTTCTGTGTATGGGATAAATAATGTTATATTTTTATAGATAGGACTTTTTCGGACGCAGCAATACCAAATATGTGTCACTTTTTTATTATTTTATTGTTTTTATTTGTAAAATGGGGATAGGGGGTGATTTGAACTTTTTTAATACTTTTTTTTCTTTTTTGTACTTTAAAACTTTATTTCTTTTTTTTTTTGCTTTAACATTGAATCCCCCTATGGTGCGTATATACAGTCTAATGCATTGCATAGACAATGCGTTAGATTGTACAAAGATGGCGGTTTCCCCACTTCCAGCCCTGGGCAGGAAGTGAGGCAAACGAGGACATGGCAGCAGTGGGAGTCTTCACAAGGTTCCCTGCTGCCATGTCCAGGCATCGGATCGCCGCAGCTATGATGCAGAGATGCAGATCTCCCTGAAGAACGGTGCGCGGCCATCTTTGCCGCAGCATCCAAGGGGTCAAAGAGCGCAGGCGAGTGACGCTGCTCACTCGCGCTGTACCGGCCAGGTGTTAGCTGCTATCAGCCGATAACACCTGCCGGCTGTGTGGAGGGGTCGCGGAGCGATCCCCCTGCAAAGCCCCTTAGGGACCCTGGGACGTACTCATACATCCAGGGTCCTTAAGGGGTTAAAGAGGTTTTCTCACTACAAAGATCGTATCTGTAATGCAGGGACAGTAAAAATAAGCACTTTTGCAATTGGTTTGCATTACCTAAATCATTTAGTACAGCAGCTATGAGCGAATCTGTGTGTGTTTAGAGCTAAATCAGCAGCCTGAGGTCGGGCCACACCCCCTTTGCTGTGATTGGCTGACTGATATATAGTTCATCCTGTTGGGACATGCCCCCAGGATTTGATACGCCCCCTGTGCTGTGATTGGCTGCCTGCACTTTGTGCTTACTCCTCTCTGAGCTGTGGAAAATGAAAGTGAAACTAGCTACCTGTAATGGCTGTGTCTGTATAATAAAAGCTGCCTGAGCTTCTCTATGGTCATCTCCCATCTCTATGTGAAGGATCTGGGCAATTACTGAGTCTATAGCTGCTAGATTCATTTCCCCCTCATTTAACACAGCCTTATACAGTCTGCTCCCTCCTCTACCTCCTTCCTGATAACAGAGGGTGGAGCAGAGTGCATTCCTCACATTTGTTTAATCAGTTAAGGCTGTATGTATAACTGTGTTACACCAATGCAGGTGTCCTGGTTACAGGGAGCTTGTGGAGGGAGCTGACAGCTCTGCAGACATGAGAACTGACTATTGCAGGAGGTCTGCAGAGCTGTGACATCCTCTCTCTCCCACTGCTAACACAGAATGATGATGTCACCAGTCTTCAGCAAGGGAAGACACGCCTACTAGGAGGAGCGACCCACCCCTGGATTTGAAGCTGTAAGAAAAAGAAACAGCTCAATTCTGCAAAAGCTTGTGATGAAAAAAAACATTTAAGTTTAAATGCAGTGATCCAGCAATCTGCATGCTCATAACGCCATATATTTATTAAATTTAAAGGACACCCATTCAAATAAATGCCGGACCATGTAAGACAGTATTTACATTAAGCTTACAGTGTTCGTTCTTTACTTTATACTATTCCAGTCTTCTATGCTATTCCAATTTTTTAACTATACACTCATATATTGACTAGGTGGAGGCTAATCAGGCAATTGGAAATTGTCTTGGAGATTTTTGCTCCCTATGTGCTAAGCATAAATCACTGATTTGATCTGAATGCCCCTACTACATGAATAGGCCTGAAGGTGAGACTGTAGTTAGGCCTCCATTTCCTGATGTAGTGCTCATATCGCTAAATAATCATAGTTATACTAGAGGGAGCTTAGGAGCTTATTGCACTGTTTATGCAATGAACTCAATAACATGCTGTTTATTACATGCTTTAGAGTATGTTCACATGACAGGTTTATCTGAAAAATCCGACATGGAAGCCTCCATAGAAATCTGAAGCCATATCTCAAATTTCTCCGGTTGTTTTTACTTTCCAGAGGCAGTTTTCACTCCTGCTTCAGATGCAATTCAATGGGGATAACTCTTGTTATGTCTGCCAAAGCAGAATCTGAGGAGGATCCGCTTCAAAGAATGGACATGTCCATTCTTTTGTTTCGCACCACGGACTTGAAATCTGTGGTATAGAAAATCAGAGCTATGTGAACTACAGCATGGGTTGCCCATTCAAATGAACAGGGGTGGGACTAAACATGGAATAAGCTTCAAACTCCATGTTAATTCCATGTTTTGTTAAATTCCCTCCATTGAGTGGTTGCAGGTGTTTATCTCTACAGAGGAATTTTTGAAATGTAGGCTGTGTCTCCATGGCATAGCAATAGGATTGCATTTTCGGCGGTTTTAGAATTTTAAGGCGATGTGCACACGGCTTATTGTCGGCATAATTGTGGGGACGGATTTCGCCCGCAATTACGCAGTGTGCCGTGCAGCGGGGGCGGGGCGGAGGGGGCCGGCAACTCGCCGACCCCATAGACATTCATGATCTACGGCGTGTATCCGCCGTGAAAATTGACATGTCACTTTCTCCTGTATTCCGTGAGCGGGAGAGGAGACAGAATCCATAGTTCTCTATGAGAACTGTGGATTACCGTAATGACTGTATTTTGCGCAGTACGGCACGAAATACGGAACGAAATCCGTCCCAAAATAAGCCGTGTGAACATTGCCTAAGGCTATGTTCACATGGCTTAACTGCGGGGCGTAATTCCGCCCCGCAATTTTGCCGTGTGGCCGGGGGCGGGGCGGGAGCGGGGGAGTGAGCGGGGGGCCGGCACTTCGCCGGCCCATAGACAGTCATTGCTAACGGCTCGTATACGCCGCTAGAAAGTGACCTGTCAATTATCTCCCCCCTCGGTGTATTCGCCGAGCAGGGAGAGGAGACGTAATGCATAGTTCTCTATGAGAACTGTGCATTACCGTAGTTACTGGGACGGATTCAGCCCTTAATTGGCGCACTTCGGCGCGTAATTACGGACTGAATTACGTCCCAGAATAAGCCGTGTGAACATGGCCTAACTGTGACTTGAGGACATATGTGTATGTACACATAGTTGGGTCACAATATAGTGACCACTTCCTACTTTCAAAATCAGCAGAACATAGCTCATTAAGGAAGTGTTGTGAGCTGGCATGGTAGATATGTAAGGTGTGTGATAGGCTGTCTGCACACATATCCCTCATTTCGAATGGGAAAAAAGGGTGATTTTTCACAGTTGCAGAAATGGATTATTCCTGTATTTGTGCTCAGACCAATGGTAACAGTATTGTGAGTGGACAAGTGGCACCAATGTGAATAAGGACATAGAAACTGTAGAGCACCACGGGCCATTAATGTGAGAGGAGAAAAAAATGCTACAAAGAAGCACAAAGGCAGTCTGAAACCTGCAGTGGAGCAGCTCACTGCCAAAATGAACAAGGGGGCTACCAGATGTGTTTCTAAAACAACAGTTCTGCGAACCCTACTGCCTATTAGTTTCCAATATATATAGAAATGTTAAAGAAAAAAAAGCACAAAAATGACTTACGATCTCCTCTCCTTTTTAAAAAATGTAAAAAAAAAGCAAGAATTTAAAAAAAAAAAAAAACATGTAAAATAATGGAGAGCAAATACAATGTTCATTTTACATTTAATTTTTTTTAGGGAGGCCTTTTTGTTATATATTTGATTACAACTCATAAGGGCCATATAAGCATAGTCTCACGGAGTGATGCCAGGCATTTGAATGTAAGGAACTTCTTCCACAAAATACTTTGCTCAATAGGATATAATCCAAGGCCACGTGATAACCTACACAATATTAGTCCAAATTCTTATAATAAATAGGTACTGTCCCCTTAAATTTACAGAAACAGACATTTGAGTCTACAGTCTCTCATACAGGGACACTTCAGACATGCTGTTCCTGGCACACTTGCAGCAGGTTCCACTGATATTGCACACAGTCACTGCTGCCTTCCGCTGCCTGCTTGCTCACATTTTATGAGCAAGCGACTATCCCACTACCTGCAGTCACTCTCCACAAGGCCTTACTCCCTCCTACCATCTCCTAATCAGCTTTTCAGTATTCTGCTCTCTTCTTCCACCTGCTGTTCAGACACAGGCATCACACACTTCCAGATAATGGCTACATTCATTACCATGGGCAAGCAATTTTTCTCTATATTTTTCAAATTACCTGTTTTTTTAGATATTAATCTTATTATTTCTCAATTAAATCAGAGTACAATACTAAATTGTGCAATGTCTCCTTTCTGTAAGACTCCTTATGGTAAGCAAGGTGCAGGGTAAGAAAAAAGTGAACCCTTTAAATTAAATATGCATAAAAGCAAAATTTGTAAAGCGCATTTACACCTCTCTAACAACCACCACTCAATCTGCCAATTACTCTGTTTAGCATTCTGTCCTACAATATACAATCATTTTATCTGGGACAAAACACCATCTGGGAAGCAACGACATAAATAATCCACTATCTGAACACAGAACGCTAGCTACATAACGCTAATACAGTGCTTGTAGTCAATGTATAATATAATTAGATGTGATTGGTACCATAAGCTGTGAGAAAACACATGGCAGGTCATCATGTACATTCCTAATAATCAGCCTGCATCTTGCATACACATCCTGTTTTCAAGATCAAGCTGAAAGGATTTCATTTCTCGATCGCCATTTACAGTTGAATTGTCTTTACTGGTCATTACTAATTAAAGCAAGCATACATCGAATTGGTAAGGTAAACGCATAAGCAGGTCTAGATTGGCCCACTGGAAATCAGGGGAAACCATTGGTGGTCCCTGGTCATACTGGGATGCTGGGCATGGCAGGCATGGGGCCACTTTTCTGGAAGAAATGCAGAGAAAGAGAAGCAGAGTGCAAGTGTCATGTACAGTATGTGTAGGGTTGGCCCCAAGAGCCATCTCCACTGGCGGACCCTAAGAGTCAACTTCAATGGTGGGCCCCAAGAATCAACTGGTGGCTCTCAAGAATAATCTCTACTGCTGGGACCCAAGAATCCTCTCCACTGGTAGGACCTAAGAATCATCTCCACTGATGGGACCCAAGAATCACCTCCACTGGTGGGCCTCAATAATCAACCATTGGTGGGACCCAAGAATCATCTCCACTGGTGGTCCTCAAGATTCAAACTCACTGTTGGACCCCAAGAATCAACACCACTAGTGGGCCTCAAGAATCAATTCCATTGGTGGGATACAAGAATCATCTCAACTGGTGGGACCCAAGAATCATCTCCACTGGTGGGATTCAAGAATCATCTCCAGTGGTGAGCCTCAAGAATCAACTTCACTGGTGGACACCAAGAATCAACACCACCAGTGGGTCTCAAGAATCAACTCCATTGGTGGGCCCAGGAATCATTTCCACTGGTGGAACTCAAGAATCATCTCCAGTGGTGAGCCTCAAGAATCAACTCCACTAGTGTGCCTCAAAAAAGGTTATCAATTCTCACTAAAAATTCCATCCTATTAAAGAGGTGGTGGGACTAAAAAAAACTTATTTTGTCACACCACCTCTTTTAATAGGATGAATTAAAGATTGATAGTTTTAAAATATTTGTCTCACTTTTTAGTGAGTGATGGAAGCTTTAATCTTTGTTTTTCAATTAGTTTTGCCTGCCCTGTAGTCCAAAGGCAGTTCCGTGCATTACGTCTTGTATTTTGAGCACCGCTCAATGCAACAAACCAGAGCTGTATTGTTTTATTATATATTCCTTCCAGAAATCAATTCCACTGGTGGGCCCCATGCACTCCAGTCCAATACTGCACATAAGATATCTGTATGGGGAGTGTGAGGCGGTCAGATTTATGGCAGAAAATGTACTATTCCAATGTTAAGAATCCGAAAACTACGGCAAAAAATGAACCAAAAGACGGTCCACAAAATGAAAACCGAGTGTAAAATACTGGTCGGATTTGGATTTAGAATACGACCAGCATTTTGTCCTTGTATGTTGAAGCAGTCTAACAGAATATTCGGGGCTTTTTTCTAGTGAATATCACTATATTTTCTGTCATTCCCTTTATATAACTGAAAACACAGACATATGGCCAAACGCACAGCACAATGGCAGGACAAAAAACCATTCCCAGTAAGAGACAATAAAATCCCCAGTGCTATATGGGAAAAATTGCAGAATACTGAAGAACAATTGATTGGACACCTATCCATGTGGGGGCAATTGCTTAGCACAAAACTGCACATTGGTAAGTACCAGTTCTCACCAGTATGCAGAAAAACCACCATGCATCACAGGGGAGATTGCACAAATGCAAAAATACTGATAAATAATCACTCACGCCCACTATTCATGATGGGGTGTTTGCTAGCATTACAATCGCACACAGATAAGACTGATATAGGGTGCCACTCATACAGTTACATGTGGTCAGGGCCAGGACGACGGGTAGGCAAAGGTAGGCAACCGCCTAGGGCCCCACTTCATCCCAGGCAGAAAAAGGGCACAAAGAGGTATGGTGTGGGCTGAATTTTCCATAAAGGAGCGCTATGTGCCTTATTTGCCTAGGGCACCAAAATATCTTGACCCAGTCTTGCATGTGGTGCACTATTCCCTTTTTATAGTTCCACTAAATACCCTACCTTACATGCAAAACTTTCAAAGTTTTCTGGTTTCAACACCAGATCCATACTGGCTAAATGTTCTTCTTTATGCATTATTTGGAATGCTAATGTTGCATGTTGGTTATAACAAAGCCAATATGTAGAAGAAGAACTTTCTGCGGCTTTCTGTAACAATTTACTTTCTAGCTAAGAGTCATGTTTTTCAAATCTTTAATTTCTATTACGTAACATTTACAAATGTATATGTTAAGATTCCTCGCTTGGCAGGATTTGAGATATTTTAAATTCCTGTTCTCCTTGTGTAAATTTCCACTGCACTAGGCATTTCCCAGCATGTTCTATGCGTATTATCAGGATACTTCCAGAATGAAGATAATCTTAAAGAAGCTTGTGACTTTTAGACTATTAGAATGGACGTTAATCCTGGGGTTATTATTACTGCTGCTATGTGTGCCTGGCATATAAGAATTTCTACTATTTCTTTTAATGAACTCTATATTAAGCATTTTATATGGTTATCAGGTTCATTTATACTCAGCAAATTGTCTCTAGTAACATTGTCAAGAGCAAATTACCTTTAGAGTAAGTTCACCCGGCATAATTGCAGGCGTACTGTACGCCCCGCAATTATGCCGGGTGTTCGCGGAGTCGCCCTGATCCCTGTATGAGAACTGTGGATTACCGTAATGATTGGGGTGCATTTCGCTCATTAGAGTGCAGTATGCCACAAAATATGTGTCAAAAAGCGCCCCAAAATAAACCATGTGAACATACCCATAGGGTACACAGCCCCTGTCAAAAATGGTGGAATCAGCACACTTAGGCCATGTTCACACGGCTTATTTCCGACGGATTTGTGAGCCGTATTGAGCTCACAAATCCGGCATGAATACGGGGCGGGACGGGGGCGGGGCCGGAGCGCGGCGGGGGGCGCCGCTCCCCGGCCCATAGACAATGCATTATCTACGGCGCGTACGCGCCGTAAATAATGTGCATGTCACTTTCTCCCCCTGCACCGGATTCGCCGAGCGGGGAGGAGCGACGGAATCCACTGTACTCTATGAGAATGTGGATTACCGTATTTACTCCGCCGGATTGGCGCCGTACTGCAGCGCAAATCCGGCGCGCAGTACGGCACCAATCTGCGGCAAAATAAGCCGTGTGAACGAGGCCTTAGGGGATGTTCATGAAGCTTTACTATCTTGCAGCAGGTATATAAATCACAATTTATTGTTTTTTTTTTTTTTAAATATGGGTTTTTTGTTTTTTTTTGCTGCTTGAATTTTTGCTGTAGTTGAAAAAATGCAGCATAAATGCGACGTATGAACCCAGCCCAATAGCTGAACACTCTGGCTTCATGAGACCTACATTATAAATGTGAAAGAAAATTTAAGTCATGTTTTTCGAGATCAAGTACAGGAAAAAATGATGGGTTTACTAAATATTTATGGAATCATCTTGTAATTTGCATTTATAAAAAATACTGGTAAGTCTAAAAATAAAAACTAGGCTGCAGGGAAAGAGAAAGGAGAGTGCTTACAGGCCTTAGCCAGGCTTGGACTTGACTTGGTGAAAGAATACATGTCCCCACCAGAAGAGTAAGCGAGTTGCCCTGATGCTGTACATGTGGCACTTTATGCCGGGTTTTACAATAGCAAATTAGTAGAGAAACTTTTTACGTAAGCATTCAGATTTTGGATTACTCATGTGAACATAGGTTATGGATAGGTTCACACAACTGATTTGGGCACTGTTTCTAATGTGGATTCGGCACTGAATCAACGTCAGAATCAATGTTCAAATCTGACAGCAATCCTGCCCTCATTGTTTCTAATGGAAAATCCTAGTTGCAGTGTGCACAACGCTGATTTTCCACAACATGATTTATTTTCAGCGCTGAATTTCTTCTAAGGTCCGACAATTTTTGAGGCAAATTTAGTGCTGAATCCTTACATAGTATATGGAGGTTGGAAATCTGCCTCTGAAATTAGCGTCAAATCCACTACAGAAAATAGCAAATTCGCATCCAAAATCCACTCTTAGGCTATGTTCACATGGCTTAATTGCGGTGCATACAGTACAGCCGCAATTACGCCGGGTGCTTTGGGAATCGTGCTAATACACGCGTACTCCCGTGGCGCGGGGGGGCGGCAGCCCGCCGGACCCATTGACATTCATTACTCGCAGCATGTATTTGCCGCAAGTAATTGACATGTCACTTATCTCCCTGCGTGTGATCCATAGTTCTCTATGAGAACTATGGATTACTGTAATTTCGGTGCGCATCTCGCTCGTATTAGAGCGCAAATACGCCGCAAAATAAGCTCCGAAATTACCCCATGTGAACATAGCCTTACCGGCACAGATTTTAGGTGCGGATGCCAGGCTGATGTGCTCAGTGCTGAAAATCAGCCATTTGAGCCTACCTTAAGGCTGCATTCACACGGCAAAGACCAAATACCGGTTTGGATTTTCCGATGGTATTTAGTCTTTTCTTGGCACGCAGGGGGGCGGCTTTTGTCCGCAGTTTGTGGATTCAAGCCATCCCACTTTGCACCCACATGTTCATGTTCTACCCAAAAACCGGGCAGAAGAATGAACATGTTCTAAGTTTTTCAGACCGCTGCCAGTGTCAAAAACTGTCCATTGGAAAATCCGCTCAGTTGGGACTGCCGCACAGATTTTCTATTAAAGTCTGTTTACATACATTTTTTTTCTACAGTGAAATTAGCTCTAACTTACAAAAAAAACATGCATTTGTAAGTATGTGCTTGATGGTTTTTTAAGTGCATATTATTCATTTGGATGTGTCTTTTGGTGCTAATTTTCATTTTTACAGTACAGGGGACTTAATTGTAGTTGTGCTTTTACGTGCTAATAATGATCATCCATTCCCATTTGTTTGTTTAGCACATAACACAGCAAACAGTGTGCACAAAAATGTAGCTGTGTGCCTGATGTATGTTTATTCTCATTGTAGTCAAAGGGACCTTTCTATCCCTTTATATTCTGTCCCATCATTATAGTCAAAGGGACCTTTTTTTTGCACACTTTTTGACACGTAATTGTGAAAAAACATGAATTCTGCGCTTTTTCAGTTGGAAAATTTCACAGTGTATTTAATTACCAGCAAAGTGGATGAGATTTTAACAAATGTCATTCATGCTGTAAGCAAACAAACCTTTTAATGGCCATGAATTCTTGCTCACAAAATTAATCATAAGGGAATACTAATGCTTCACATTAAGCCATATAAACTGTTGTGTATAAGGCTCGTACTCCAAGGCATCATTTAGTCTCTCTTTAAGGGGTATTTCAAATTTACAACCCTGATTCCAAAAAAGTTGGCACGCTCTGTAAAGTGTAATGAAAGGAAGGAGGCAAGGATTTGGAAATCTCTTGATAATGCAGAAAATCCACCTTAACCTTCATTGTGCCGGTTTCCAAATTCATGTTTAGCCCAGAAAAATGACACCTGACATCATGCCGATTCAGTGTCACGTCAGAGGAGGTGCAGTGGGCCCTGACTGCCACCCAGCCCACTGTCCCTGCCTACTTGGCGTGCTGCCCTAGGCGGCAGATCCCAACTGGACGACAGCCCCTATGCTGCTAAGTGCAGGGCCATCAGGGAAACTCAAAGTCCAACAGTCCAGGTCAGTCACAGTACGGGAACGTATATGCCAAGAAACGTAAGCCAAAAGATAGTCAAAAACAAGCCGGGGTCCAAACACGGTCAGGAGCGAAGTACAAAATCGGAGGCAAAGACGAGGTCAGGAAGCGAGCCGAGGTCAGAAATCAGGAGAGTAAATACCAACAGGAAACACAGGGAAAAGCAAGGGGAAACCTTTCTCAGGCAAGGACTGAGAGAAATTAGGGAGTTTAAATGAGGAACCCAGAGCACGCCCCAGCAGACGATTGGTGCGGCTTCCGGGCCCTCCTATTGGCCAGTGCGACACACCCTCTGACTTGATTAGGAGCCGAGCTGTCACTCCTAAGCTCAACAGCCCGGCTTCTCCCTGGGTGTGTTGACTGACTAGAGGGATTAACCCCTACCGTGCCTTGCTGCTTCACGGCGGAAAAGTGCGCCGTGACATTCAGATTCCTTCTTTCTATATTTTATTAAAGATGTGCAAGCATTTCTATAACAGAGAATTGTAGGAGTGCCATTATGAAAACAGGTAGTATCTCCTTATTGGACAAGACAATAAAATCACCATGTAAGCAATAAGAATCACATTTTGATTTGTTAGTTATTAAAAGAACATGCTTTCTATTATTCTTAAGTAATTACTAGAACTACACATGACAAAAAACCTTTCACCTAAATCCTACTGACAAAAAGTGCTGAATATGACCTTTTAAAGCTAAAACAACAAGTAGCCATGTTTATAGTTAAGAGGAACACACAGTCCTTGATAAGCCATAATACTGTGAGGGAAGGAATAAGCAGAATCTTTTTGGGGGAAGATGATAAGGAAGTGCAATTCTCAGCATAATGGAAATATACTGCATACAGAAGAGCAGCTTGTCAGCCATATTTAAAAACTGTGAACTTTGTATATTCTTCATAGAACTATAGATTTTCTGAAATAATTAATAGCCATGAATTCTTGCTTACAAAATGAATCATAAGGGAAAACTAATGCTTCACAACAAGCCATATAAACTGTTGTGTATAAGACCATGTCCCCACGGCACCGGTCTGCGGCCGTTTTTTCAGCCGGTTTGCGGTTTTGCAAACCGTCTGAAAGACCGGCCACAAACTTTTACATGGGCCGCTATGGAAAACCCGTACAGCAGTCAAACCGCCGGCCGCCCGAAAAACTTTGTACATGTTAATTCTTCTGTCCAGTTTTCGGACGGAATATGAACATGTCAATGGGAAGGGGGAGGGCTTTTCTCCGCTCATCGTGGAGAAAAGCCGTCCTCCCGCGGCCATGTGCACGGCACAAAAAATGGACAAATACCGGTCGGATAAACGGACTGGTATTTGTCCTGTGCCGTGGGGACGCGCCCTAAGGCTTGGGCTCCAAGGCATCATTTGGTCTCTTTCAGGGGTATTTCAAATTTACAAACCCGATTCCAAAAAGGTTGGCACACTGTTTAAAATGTGAAGAAAGCAAGAAGGCAAGGATTTGGAAATATCTTAGAGCTATATTGTATTCACAACAGAACATAAAACTGTCTGGCATATTTCAGCAACACAATGGTAAAGTACCTACTGCATCTATCACAACAACATGGCTTTGTAGAAGAAGAGTCCAGGAACTGAACTAGTATCCTGCAGTGGAGAACACTTGGGGCCAGATGTATGAAAACTGTCTAGGTCTAAAACTCACCTTGTTGCCCATAGCAAACAATTAGAGCACCCCTCTCATTTTTCCAGAGCACCATATGAAATTAAATGGGCGCTGTGATTGGCCTCTATGGGCTACAAAGTGAATTTTAGACCTAGACAGTTTTCATACATGTGGCCCTTGGAGTATTATGAAACAAAAAAGACCCAGGACTGTTGAGCAGCGAGAATCCTACATCAGATACAAATGGAACAATATTCCTCTTCCAAGACTCCAGCAATTGATCTCTTCCCTTCCCAAACACTCACTGACTGATGTAAAAAGAGGGGATGTTACACCATAGTAGACATGACCCTGTCCAAACTTTTTTGAGATGTTTTTCTGACATCAATTTCTAAATAAGTTAATTTTTTTCTAATTAAATGGAAAAATGTCTAAGGGCTTGTCCCCACAACATGGGTTTGCGGCCAGTTTTTTAGACGGTTTGCGGTTTTGCAGGCCGTCTGAAAAACCGCCGCAAACGAGCACATCGGGGCTCTATGGAAAACCTGTGCAGCAATCCCCACATGCACATTCTTCTGTCCAGTTTTCGGACGGAATATGTGCATGTCAATGTGAAGGTGGAGGGCTTCACACCCCGGGGCCATGTGCACGGCACAAAAACAGAACAAATACCGGTCGGATAAACCGAGCGGTATTTGTCCTCTGCCGTGGGGACATGCCCTAACTTTCAGCTTCTGAGATTTTTTCTATGTTCTTTTTGAATAAAATATAGCTATAAGAGATTTCCAAATTATTGCATTCTTGTTTTCTTTACATGTTATGCAACTGTTTTGGGAATTGGGGTTGTACATTGCTAATTGCTAATCTCTACACCCCTATCAAAAAAATCGGGCCAATAAATATAGAAAAACAATGTATTGAGCCTAAATACTGAACACTACAACACCAATGGAAACTCCAAACACATTAAAATTATAAACATTATTAGTTATAAAAATACATATACATACAAAAAATTCATAAACACTCAATAGTAACCTACGACAACCTAGCCTAGAAGAAACTAAATGGCAATATGTTATATAATAAATAATACATAAATATATGGATAAATGCCAAATGGAACTAGACACCAAGAAAATGGTAAATAGGGATATGCCTACACTAATAGAATAATATAATAAAATAGAATAAGTATTTAAGTTAAGTATTTATTATTATTATTATTATTATTATTTTATTATTGTAGGCATATCCCTATTTTTTATTTTCTTGGTGTCTAGTTCCATTTGGCATTTATCCATATATTTATGTATTATTTATTATATAACATATTGCCATTTAGTTTTTTACGGGCTAGGTTGTCGTAGGTTACTATTGGGTGTTCATGGATTTTTTATATGTATATGTATTTTTATAACTAATACAGTTTATAATTTTTAAGTGTTTGGAGTTTTCATTGGTGTTGTATTGCTAATCTCTAATTGCTAGGACTAACAGAAAAAAGTGACCATTGCAAACATAAAAAACTAGCATTTAGTTATACGGTATAGGCAAATTAAGTGGATAAACTAGAAATATCAGCTTCTGGGGCCAACTCTAGAGCCAGTACATTCATTTTTAATTTATATGATATTAATTATTTGTAGGTGTACATACACCTCATGCTATAGGACTGTATTTGAAAGCAGGTATTAATCTAGTATCTGTTTACTCCCAGGGGTCATAAAGGTTGACTATACATTATAATTAAAAAAGGAAATTAAAAATGAACCCAGTGGATGATGTAAGATTAGTTCAGTGAAGTTTTACTATACCTGACAAGGTTTACAACACATGGCATTGATCATTTCATTGTAATAAATTAATTTTGATATTTTATAGCCATTTTTTAAATGGCAATGTACATTAGAAAAGGAATCAATATATAGAATATTTATGGAAGGCGGATTAATACTGGGAGTGGTACCACTTGACACTTGGTTTTCTCACCACATTGATTAGCTTTAAACATGTAGGCAAAGTAAGTAAAGATTATTGCCAAATTCATTGCTGTTCTGATTTCACTACCTTTTAAAGTTAGAGCATTTCTTACCTTGTGCTAATTTACAAAAGCTTTCCTAGGCTACCAACCACCTCTCTTTGATCTAGCAGCCCTGGCTGGGATATTGAGGCAATTTCTTGCTGTGTGTTATCAGCAGCACAGGAGCTTGTTTATGTTTCTTACCATCGCCTTGTGCTCTGCTATTAAATTCCCAACCCCCTGTTACCAATGTCCCTCTAACAAGTTCAACTATGAAATGTCAGTCACTGCTGTACATCTGCCCTGAACAGTAAGTGGGGGCTTGAGGATAGCTGTGAAGAGCAGGTTCTGTGAAACAGTCGGATGGGAATGCCCTTTTAACATGTGCACAAGAAGGTTAAAGTGGTTTTGCCACGATTTAATATTGACGTGGGATCCTCTAAAATGGGTATTTAATCACTTTTCTAAATATACAGTGGTGGCCAAAAGTATTGGCACCCCTGCAATTCTGTCAGATAATACTCAGTTTCTTCCTGAAAATGATTGCAATCACAAATTCTTTGGTATTAATATATTCATTTATTTTGCTTGCAATGAAAAAATACAAAACAGAATGAAACAAAAATCAAATCATTGATCATTTCACCCAAAACTTCAAAAATGGGCCGGACAAAAGTATTGGCACCCTCAGCCTAATACCTGGTAGAACAACCTTTAGCCAAAATAACTGCGAACAACCACTTCCGGTAACCATCAATGAGTCTGGAATTTTAGACCATTCTTCTTTGGCAAACTGCTCCAGGTCCCTGAGATATGACGGGCGCCTTCTCCAAACTGCCATTTTGAGATCTCTCCACAGGTGTTCTATGGGATTCAGGTCTGGACTCATTGCTGGCCACTTTAGAAGTCTCCAGTGCTTTCTCTCAAACCATTTTCTAGTGCTTTTTGAAGTGTGTTTTGGGTCATTGTCCTGCTGGAAGACCCATGATCTCTGAGGGAGACTGAGCTTTCTCACACTGGGCCATACATTATGCTGCAAAACTTGTTAGTAGTCTTCAGACTTCATAATGCCATGCACACGGTCAAGCAGTCCAGTGCCAGAGGCAGCAAAGCAACCCCAAAACATCAGGGAACCTCCGCCATGTTTGACTGTAGGGACCGTGTTCTTTTCTTTGAATGCCTCTTTTTTTTTCCTGTAAACTCTATGTTGATGCCTTTTCCCAAATGCTCTACTTTTGTCTCATCTCACCAGAGAACACTCTTCCAAAACGTTTTAGGCTTTCTCAGGTAAGTTTTGGCAAACTCCAGCCTGACTTTTTTATGTCTCGAGGTAAGAAGTGGGGTCTTCCTGGGTATCCTACCATACAGTCCCTTTTCATTCAGACGCCGACGGATAGTACGGGTTGACACTGTTGTACCCTCGGACTGCAGGGCAGCTTGAACTTGTTTGGATGTTAGTCGAGGTTCTTTATCCACCATCCGCACAATCTTGCGTTGAAATCTCTTGTCAATTTTTCTTTTCCGTCCACATCTAGGGAGGTTAGCCACAGTGCCATGGGCTTTACATCTAGGGAGGTTAGCCACAGTGCCATGGGCTTTACATCTAGGGAGGTTAGCCACAGTGCCATGGGCTTTACATCTAGGGAGGTTAGCCACAGTGCCATGGGCTTTACACTTCTTGATGACACTGCGCACGGTAGACACAGGAACATTCAGGTCTTTGGAGATGGACTTGTTGACTTGAGATTGCTCATGCTTCCTCACAGTTTGGATTCACAAGTCCTCAGACAGTTCTTTGGTCTTCTTTCTTTTCTCCATGCTCAAGGTGGTCCACACAAGGACACAGGACAGAGGTTGAGTCAACTTTAATCCATGTCAACTGGCTGCAAGCGTGATTTAGTTATTGCCAACATCTGTTAGGTGCCACAGGTAAGTTACAGGTGCTGTTAATTACACAAATTAGAGAAGCATCACATGATTTTTCAAACAGTGCCAATACTTTTGTCCACCCCCTTTTTTATGTTTGGTCTGGAATTATATCCAATTTGGCTTTATGACAATTCTTTTTGTTGTTTTCCATTGAAGACAAATTAAATGAATATAATAATACCAAAGAATTTGTGATTGCAATAATTTTCAGGAAGAAACTAAGTATTATCTGACAGAACTGCAGGGGTGCCAATACTTTTGGCCACCACTGTATGTCATTAAAAAAAAGTGAAGCCTCTGAGAGCTACAGCCTTCCTTACATGCCCTTAGTTTCCTGACAGATTACATTAGACACGACCAGGAGCTGACAGGAGCTGATCTGGCCGCACTTGCGTTGTTTGCACTTCTTATCTGATGGCAGGGAACATGAACAAGCTTTGAAGGGACTGGGGAGAAAAGATCCTGTGTATTTTGTATAGAGAATCCAGTGGTTGTAATGTAATTATCTGAGTAAACATGCAGACACTCCTTGCTCAGCCCTCCTCTCCCCCCCTGCAGCAATTCGTGAACAAATGAAAGACACTGCCTGCTCAGAGCTTATCTTCTCTCCTTAGCAGATAAGAGGGAGAAACGTGCACAATACAGTTATCCCCTGTGGATTAGTCAAATAACATGTTTGCTCAAGTACAGAGACGGAATATCAGGAATGTGCATGGGAGGTGGAGCGATGACATCACAGAGGAGGTACTTGTTTTTTTAAACACAAACACAATGCCCTTTTTCAAGCCTCAAGAGGGGAGTTTCAGCCTGTTAGGGGAGTAACTCACTTCTTGGCAAAACCCCTTTAAGAGGTTTAACAGGACTAAAATATTGATGGCATATGCTTAGGGTAGTCCATTGATTTTCCATTAGTGGTGTCAAATTCCTGGGACCCCCGTTAATAATGTTATTGTCAAGTACTGTAAACCCTTCTCTGTTTATTCAGGCACAGCACTTAGGGCAACATCTATTAATTCACCTTCACCATTTTTTTACTATATGTTGCCGGTTCTATAGATGTATGAACAGGCGTATGGACAAACATGGCGCAATTTGCACCTGACGACGGCGCATAACACTCTATACGCCAATTTTGAGTGCTATGCGCCAAAAATATTTGGCACATGACACTTTCATTCATCCTGAAGTATTATACACTCCTCTATACCTATTTAGAACTGGTGTGATGGCGCCAAGGTACAAAAATGGAGCGAGCAAATTCATAGATATCGCACTTAGGGAGACATGTATGAAGGAAGGCACTTCAAAGTGAATTGTCTAGTCTCATTTTCAATGTATAATGCACCTGAATATATGAAAGTGGTTTTTGTGTGATTATAAAGGAGGTCTAAAGTTCGACGCACCTCGCCTATGTGTTAGGCGCATTATGGAACTTAGGCGCCTAACATGTATAAAGGCTATAGATAGGCTGGAAATAAGAGAAAAGTCATTAGAATAGCATGTCAGTGAATAGAAACTATGGTACTGATCTTGCTGGCTCTTGCTGTATGTAGAATAAACAGTGAGAGCAGCAAAAATAAATGTCAAATTTAATATAGTAAAAATTAAAAAAATCTGAACAACAACATCATTGGGTTATTTAATGTAAAATTAGTTTTAGATTCTATTAAATTTAAATACATTTTATAGGAGATATTTTTGTATTTTTGGGATATTATATATTTTTATATTAATTGTATATGATAACTTTTTTATTAAATATAAATAATTTAATTTTATAAAGTTTGATAATTATCATAAATTACTTTTTTATTATTGTACTGGTGTAAGTTGAGAAATAAGGAATATGTTTTACCCTAATGGCAAATCTATCTCCACTTCGACTCCTCAGGCTCAGACAGACCACATTGAAATAGGTCTGCCTGTTCGAGCAATAATGCACCACATTCATTTATGTGTCTAATATTACGAGTGTGGTGCGACACGCCTCCATAACTCCCCCAGAACACCCCCTCATGTTAGGCTCATAAGAAAGTGTCGAGTCCTACGAACAATACGCCTAACACATTCAATAGCCTCATGAGACATCGTAGACTGCTCAGTTACGCGCATTTTACTCCAGAAAAGGGTGAAAAACCCAATCATACATGTCTCCCTTAGTTTTTAACATTTAGCTATGCTTGGTACTGCAAATTAACCATATTTATTTGTATAGGCTGAACTGAAATAGGAGGCATAGCTGCCCCTATATTCTGATGGTTGATGGGAGCCTGGATAATGGAACCCAACAATCAAATATTGACAGCCTGTCCTATTAATAGACCATTATTGTTTTATTACCGAAAAACTCCTTTAAAGTGAACTTGTCGCATTCAACATCGGTTTAATCTGATAGATGAATGACATAGAGCATGAGGAGCTGAAAATATACTATATAGTCTTGTAGTTAAACATTTTGTATAACTTTTAATTTATTGATCACAACCTTTTTGAGTCCATTTGGTGGTCCTAATTTGTGATTGAAAGTTATTCCTGTAAGCACATTCATGCAAGGAAGGCTTTCAGTTACTGAGTAGGACCACCCACTGGACTCCAATGTCCAGAATGATCAATAACTTATACTGAGTTATAGTGAATCTTTGATATAAAGTTCCCACTAAACTATGTATCAATCTGCTCAGTTCCTCCTGCTCTCGAACATGCTGCCGGCAGATCAGATGTGACAGGTTTAATATAGATGAAAATTTAAACATTACTTTTAACAAGATAGACAAAACTAATAAGTTTTAATATTGCATACCAGTCCGTAACTGCTAGAGTTATTTTATTGTCTTTGGAAACTCTTTTTACAGGTGATGAAAATTGATGATTTTTAATGAAATGCCAAACAGGCACAAAATAATAAGAACTAATATAATTCATACGAAGCTGACGTCCCCTTCATTCAGATGCAAATGCTCCCATTTTGCATTGAATATTCTTCAGTTCTGCCTTGTTTGTGTCTTAAATGAATTGGCATCAGGCAACATTGGGAACATCTGTTTTTAACATTGGCATTATTATGTTTTTTCGTGTTTTCACAATAGGCACGATGCAAATCACCACATGCTGCTAACAGTAGGACACTTAAAGCTGACTTAAACATTAAGTATGTTTATAACATTGAAGTGGCTGTGTGTCCCCTCTTGCACTGAGGAGCAAATAATAGGATCAGATAAAAATCATAGACTTAGTTTTATGAACTGGTTCAGCCTGAAGCCGGAGACCATATATATATATATTTTATATATATATATATTATATATATATTATATATATATATATATATATATATATATATATATATATATATATATATATATATATATCAACAATGAAGGTGTGAATGGGTACCAGGTGTGTAAAATTTGGTGTTATCGCTCTCACTCTCTCATACTGGTCACTGAACATTCAACATGGCACCTCCTGGCAAAGAACTGTCTGAGGGTCTGAACAAAAAGAATTATTGCTCTACATAAAGATGGCCTAGGATGTAAGAAGATTGCCAACACTCTGAAACTGAGCTGCAGCAAGGTGACCAAGATCATACCACGGTTTAACAAGACAGCTCCACTCAGAACAGGCTGCGGCATATGAGATGAGTACTGCTAGCATTACTGCAGAGGTTAAAGGGTTGGGAGGTCAGCCTATCAGTGCTCAGACCATATGCCGCATACTGCATCAAATTGTTCTGTATGGCGGTGGTCCCAGAAGGAAGCTTATTCTAAAGATGTGCACAAGAAAGCCGCTAACAGTTTGCTAAAGACAAGCAGACTAAGGACATGGATTACTGAAACCATGTCCTGTGGTCTGATGAGACCATAAGAAGCTTATTTGGTTCAGATGGTTTCAAACATGTGTGACGGCAACCAGGTGAGGAGTACAAAGACAAGTGTGTCTTACCTACAGTCAAGCATGGTGGTGGGAGTGTCTTGGTTTGGGGCTACATGAGTGCTGCAGGCTGTTGGGAGCTCCAGTTCATTAAGGGAACCATGAATGCCAACATATATTGTGACATACTGAAGCAGAGCATGATCCCCACCCTCCTGGGCCACAGGGCAGTATTCCAACATGATAACAACCCTAAACACACCTCCAAGAAGACCACTGCCTTGCTAAAGAAAATGCGGTTAAAGGTGCTGGACTGGCGAAGCGTGTCTCCAGACCTAAATCCTATTGAGCATCTATGGGGCATCCTCAAACAGAAGGTGGAAGAAAGGAACATCTCTACATCCACCAGCTCTGTGATGTCATCATGGAGCAGTGGAAGAGTATTCCAGTGGCTGCAACCTGTGAAGCTCTAGTTAACTTCATGCCCAAAAGAGTTAAGGCAGTGCTGGAAAATAATGGTGGCCACACAAAATATTGACCCTTTGGGCACAATTTGTCCATTTTCACTTAGGGGTGCACTCACTTTTGTTACCAGCAGCTTAGACATTGATGGCTGTGTGTTGAGTTATTTTGAGGGCACACCACTGTTATAGAAGCTGTACACTGACTACTTTACATTGTATAAAAGTGTCATATTGTCAGTATTGTCCCATGAAAAGATACAATATATTTACAAAAATGCAATGCGTATATTCACATTTGAGAAATACTCTAATCCTAAGGTGCAGAAGGTTAGATAAGTCCCTGATGTTCATCTAGATGAAGGTGATAAAATGTATGAGCGTGTTGAAACAAGGTCATGATAATACTATGTAATACAACGTTAAACAATTTTTGGTTCCCATTTGGACCAAACAAATAAACAACATAATACAGTATGCAATTAATAAAAACCAATAATTATTTGAAGGTGAGTCCTTCTTATAGTTACCACCCTAGTAGCATGTCTAGTAGAACTCCCAAATAGCTTACATGAACTGCACGCACAAATTGATACTTCTGGTCAAAAGGTGTTCAGGGTCATTCTACCATTAGAATATATTCTGTACTATGCAGTTGTTATTGCAGTTGTTGTCAACATGTGCTACGTATAGACCCAGATAGCCCAGCTAAATTCAAAGCAGACATCATAGCACAAACCTTCTAGCAATAAAAATGTCCAAAATCTATCATATCTATTCATCTATTTATCTTTCTATCTATCGTTTCTCTAATTGTCTATGTATCTATCTATTTGTCTGTCTAAATGATGAAAAAATTTTACACTTCGTGATGGAAAAAGTGAAAAAAATATGTTTTATTCCAGCATGTCCCAAGGTGACGTTCCAGCTCACACAGAAGCTTTTTAAAGCCAAAACAACTCCTTTGGAAAGTTAGAATCAAACATTTTTTTCACTTTCTCCATCAGTGAATGCTGCAAAATTTTTTCTTTTAATTTTTTTTCATTTACTGTATTTTTGGACTATAATATGCACCTTTTTCCCCAAAAATCTGGGAAGAAAATGGGAGTGTATCTAATAGTCCAAATGTAGCATCTTAGACAGGCAGGAGACTGGAGTGGAGCAATGCAGAATCCCGCATCATCGCTCCACTCCAGTCTCCTGCCTGCCTGAGATGCTACATTTTGGGTGTATGCAGCGGTAGTCAGTGGCTTGTCATTACCGCCTGCAACCGATAACAGCAGGGAACGCATCCCTGCTGGTAACACTTTAGAAGCTGCGGCAAACATGGGTGTGACACCTAAATGAATGAGGTACATTGCCTCCAATCTCAACCTAGTGGTAATTTACTAAGTATTAAAGTAAAAAAAGTTTAAAAAAATAATATTAAGTTTAAGTCACCCCCTTTTCACCATTTTACAAATAAAAAAAATTGAAATGTTACACATAACTGGTATCACTGCGCTCATAAAAGTCTGATCTATTAAAATATAACTTTATTTATCCCATATGCTAAACACCGTAAAAGAGGAAAAAAATCCAGATGCCAAAATTGTGGGGATTTTGGTCATTTCACGTCCCCCAAAAAATTGGAATAAAAAGTAATTAAAAGTTCACATGTATCCCAAAACGGTACTAATAAAAAATACAGTTCAGCCCACATTTTTTGCTTCAAACTTTTTTTCCTATTCCTCCCCCCTTAAATCTAGGTACATCAAATAGTCCAGTGCGTCTAATAGTCCAAAAAATACGGCAAATTATTAAGGGACTTGTGACCAAGGTCATTGCTTCCCTGGCATCCCTATTTATGTTGGAAGCACTGTCTTTTTACTTTATTAATCTATCTATCCATCCAAAACAACAGGTTGGGAACAGCACAAAAAATTCCACATAAGACCCTTAATGGTCAATATTGATGCAAAGTCCGTCCTAAGGTGAGCAAACCTCAAACTCACCACAAGTAGATTCAAAAAATTGGTTTGGACGACAGCATCTTAAGCAGGAGTCACCTTTATTCCAGAGTGAGATACACCATCACAACGTTTCGGCCTGTCAATACATGGTCTTTTTCAAGCAGCATGAAAAAGACCATGTATTGACAGGCCGAAACGTTGCGATGGTGTATCTCACTTTGGAAGAAAGGTGACTCCTGCTTTTAAGATGCTGTCGTCCCAACCATTTTTTTGAATCTATCTATCCATCCATCCAGCTTTTATATACATAATATTTATTTGTTTTCCATTTACCTATTTTCTATGCTTCTCTCTAATCATGTGTTTATATTTTCCTCTTTCTATATCAGGTCTCTCTATTTAAAGTATCTAACTTTTCATCTATTTTAAGTTTATTAATCTATCTACTCACTATTCATATCTATATTTTTATCCATGTCTATCAATTTATCTACTTCACATCTATAGATAATTTATATATAATCTATTTTTCCATCTAGCTATTAATTTATCTATTCCACATCAAATTCAAGTGGACTTTCTTGGCAAAATCAAAAATATTTGAGACATTTTCAAAGCAAATAATTGAGAGGATGAGAACAGTGGCTATAATGGATAAATTGTATTTAGCAATTAAAACCTGGCGTGGATTTGTAATTGATATCATGTGATGTTTATCCTGAATTCAAAAATAAAGTCAAGATGAGCTCTGACGTTGTTCCTGCTTCTTCATTCTGATGTACTTAGAGTTATTCTTCCTAAGTCTCAATTTTCATTGGTTCAAACATCTGAGGAACATAGAAGACAGAATAATTATAGGTCAAAGACATGCAAGCCTAGTATCAATAAAGTTTACAGCAATATTAGAACATAATAAGAAATACAAAACAAAAACTCCAAAATTTGCTTCTTGAGTACATAACCTTGTTGGTGATCTCACCAGTGATCTATAGTTATACACAGAACAGATGGGACCCCACAGCAAAAGTCCAGTGTTTGTTAACAAGCCCCTTCACCTTAACACTTTCTATCCTAGAAAAAAGTGGTGTACCACGAGACTTGACCAAATTACCAATTTTGGTGTTTGGAATTTTTTTTCTTCTATGGTGTACAGTGTATGCAATAAAGGATGCAATATTTTAATAGATAGGACTTATAGTGTATGTTCACACGGCATAATTGTGGGGCGTACAGCCCGGGGAGAGGAGGCGTAATTCATAGTTCTCTATGTGAACTGTGGATTGCCGTAATTTTGGCGTGCTTCTCGCTCGTATTAGAGCGCAAATACATTGCGAAACGTGCAACGAAATTTGACCGTGTGAACATAACTTTACGAATGTGGCAATACCAATTATTTGTAACTTTTTTTTTTTTGTAAAACAGCAAAGGGGGTGACTTAAACTTTTAATATTTATTTTTTTAAATTTTGTTTCTTTACTTTAATAATTGGTCCTCCTAGAGAACACGACAACTAGGGGGCATAATCCCTTTTCCTATATACAGCAGTACTGTTTTACTGCTGTATGTAGGATTTTCAATTATTTTCTATAGGCAGGGTGTCAATAGGTATACATACATGGTAGCACTTGCGTGAGGCTTGAATATACAGCACCCTGGAATCAATGGTGCTCTAAAATAGGTAGTAATAAAAATAATGACAACCAATCACCCCCCTGATATAACATTGCTGGGGGCTTCACTCCTCATTCAGCTAGACGTTGTGGTGTCTAAAGTGATAACAGCAGGGACAGAGCCGGCTCCATCCCTACTGTTAGCGGCAGCTGCTGGCTGTGCTGATCAGCCACTGCTGTACAGTACTATCTCGGGCCGGCAGGAGACTGGATGCTGTGGAAAGCCAGCGTCAGGGTTTAACCCCTTAAATCCTGTCACCAGCTTCCCACAGCATTGCTCATCCACAGCCACCTGCCTCGGACTATAAGATGCACCCCTATTTTGCCCTCAAAGTTGGGGGGGGGGGTGTCCCAAAATATGGGAGTTATAGGAGCGTTAGAGGTATCAGTCATGCTAGAACAAGGTAGAGGAGTGGAGTCTTTACATTTTAACCCCTTGAATAAGGGATTTAGACTTCGCTGCAGAGAACTCCTAGTTCACTACCCCTGAAATCGTCACTATCTGACAGCTGACATGCAGACGTGGTACTGGAGGGAAGGGCAGAGATGCGGCAGAATTTCAGGACTGCCAGAATTCAAACGGAAAGGTCGGTGGCAAGCTGAGGTCAAATGTCATGAAACCCTACTCAAGAACACTAACCAATGCACTATAGAACACCTAAAAACTGGCAATGAAAGAAGGTGGAGGTGCCCTTTAAAAAGAATCAGACAGTTGATTGGTCTGGGGAAAGCTCAGCCACGTACTGGCTATTTAGGACAGTGAAGAGTTGCATGCACCCTAAGTAAGGATCAGCAGGAGTAGAAAGCCGATGGACTGCAGACCTGATGCACTGCCTGCTGCTGCAGAGAAGTAAATGCACATGTCCGCAGCCAGTGAAACGGTCTGTGGCGTCTTATTACATCTCTGATACATACGTCCTTGCAGTGATATAACAATCTGCTGAGTAACACACTTTAATTTTCTTTCGTTATCCTTTTTTGACTTATTAATAAATATAAATTCAGGGACAGATTATAATACATAATAATATAATACAGTATAATACACAACCAAGAACAAAAGCTTGTTCCATGTAATTTACTATATAAAATGTCTCTAATTAATGCATCCGTACCCTATAAAACTGAAGAAATACAATATCCATGGCTGACTATAATGAGCAGACATAAACATAAACGCTCACTGAGTAAGAAACAAAACTAATTCTTAACTAATCCTATTAATTACAAGCTCACAGTTGTCCAGATCAGCTCTTTTCCACTAATAGCAATGTCTGTCATAAAGCACACTTATGTGACCGCTTTTATTGGAAATTCCTATCCCTGGTGGGAATTCCTCAGGACATTGTCGATAAATCACCATTTTCATGCAGAGTCTGTGCTCACAGTTCATTCTCAATGATTACATATTATTACGGGGGCATTCGGAGGCTTTGGACTCGAAGCATTGATAAATGGAAGACATAAGCTATAGGCTTCAGCTGGGAGTTTCATCTCAAGGGAGGCAAGTTTCACAGGCAAACTATGATCACAGGGCGTAAAAAGGATGCTGAAAATATGTGAATTTTTCTTGCATTTCTTGCTCTACTTTTTTCTTTGATTTTTTTTAGTTTTTACACATTTTTGGAGCATTTATGCAAGTAAATTATGCATATAACAAAATTGCATATTTGCCACATTTTTTCCCTTCCTAATTGGCGTCCGTTGTTAAATCATACATGTAAAATGTTTTACACTTCAAGGAGCACATCAGGTTTGTTATCTGGCATAGGGTATGTTCACACAATGTACTGCGGTGTGTACATTAAGCGCCGCAGTACATTGTGTGTTTCGGGAGCTCGCACTAATACGCGCGTACTCCCGAGGCATTTGGCGGCCGACAACCCTCCAGCCCCATTGACATTCATTATTCGCGGCGCGTATTCACCGCGAATAATTGACATGTCACTTATCTCCCCACACGTACAATACGATTGTACGAGCGAGTTCTCTATGGATTACCGTAATTTTGGAACGCATCTTGTCTGTACTAGAGCGCAAATACGCTTCAAAATGCGCGCTAAAATTACGACGTGTGAACATACCCATATATTACTTCAAACAACCTGCAAAAAAAAAAAAATAGGACACTTAAATGGTTTGTCTCACCATGCCTTTTACAGAGCCACAGCCAGCTTCAGACTCACAGTTCCTGGTCAGGCTGTAGGTGTTTCTAAAGCAATGATTGACATATCAGTATAGTATAGTATAGTATAGTATATCTACTACAGTATAGTACAGTATATCTACTATTCATAGCTGAGCCTGGTAAAGTGAAATGAGTGCTGTAGGTTGGTAAATAACAGTGCACAAAGCTACTTATCTCCAAAGAGTTAACGCTTTCAGTAACTAATGTAAACAAACTCCCATCTTCAAGATAAGAAACAGAGCAAGAAGAGATGTCACCACCCTTGTCACTGGTGCATCCTATAAGAGCAGAGAGGGGTGGCATGTAAGTAGGGAAGCTTGTATACAAATGCAGGAGATATTACCTGCTCCTAACTCTGAAGAGAAGTAAATTCAGAACAGCAATGTATTTGGCATTAGTATTTATTTACCTTTGCTTACATGTTTAAAGCTAATCACTGAAACGGGAATACCCCTTTAAGGTGTGTATTTTGGTGCATATTTTAGTGCATATGTGTTTTATGTGACTACATTTTTAACATGCAATTTCCATGTCTTATAGAGAAGATCATGGGAAAATACCTGAAAATAACACTGTACCAAGTGCATACCAAGAACCCAAAAAAGAAAAAAATAAATGTAACATTGTAGTGCTTTTTTTTTTTTATTGCACTATTTATATTCAGTGGCAAAAAAGCCAGCATTTTACCATAAAAGACTAAACCTTATGTAAAACTACCCTCTGTATAAAGAGACGGGGCTGAATTAAATTCACAAAAATCTTTTATAAACTGGCTAGTCTACTATTAATATTACACTACTTACATGTCAGGGGCAGAACTACCGGCGTAGCACGGGGTCCAGAGCAAGGCCTTGGCATCCTGCACCAGAACGCCCGGGTTCTCTGTCCTAAGCCTGCAGAGGGAGGCCATGACAGATACAATCTAGTGGCATTCACCTTCCACAGAAAACTATTGCAAAGAAAACACACTGCATGGTATTCAAATTTCCCTAATATGTGGCAATTCACTGTCTTCTAACAGATAGAGGCTGCTGAAGTGTACATTTAGTGAAGGCCTCTGACAGATGTGACAAGTCGCGAGCATCAACCTTAGGTTCAAATTGTAAAAAGATGTTTAATAAATATGTTTTTTAGCAGCTGTTCTTGTATTCATTAGTCTACTACACAATTTATACTTTTTTGAGGTTTATTGACATAGTGGAAAATATGACATGAGCAGAAACTTTCACATATCTAGCACCAGGGCACATTTATTACTTATAGAAATTTAAATTACCTTTGGTATATGTTTTTTACTTATGTGCTCTTACCATATACAGACTTTGGTAAAAAAAAATTAAATGTCAATGGAAAGTAACCTTCATCTCTATAATTTTCTCTCATACACAGACATTGGCAACCACCATAACATCATGAGGTGAGCCTAGACATCAATAATAATGCCCAGCCACATTTGGGCCCGTGATGACTATAAGCAGAACATTCAGTTCTTCTACAACAAGTCCTGCATTTCACCACTATAAAAAGTGAATGTTTCCAAAACCTCTGTGAGTCTTTATTGTCCTAAGACTAAGAAAAAAGTAGTTTAGAAACAGTGATCACAGTGATCCATGGCAGGGCTGACATTTAAAACACTTGTCCACCCCACATGAACAAAGAGGCCATCAGTAAAGTGGTTTCTTAGGGCCATCCAGTGGCATTGATTTGTGGAAACCACCTGTGGTGCTCTTACTTGAGGGCCACCAGAGGCATTGATTGGTGAGATCTACCTGTGGAGCTCTTACTTGGGGCCTATCTGAGGTGTTGATTTGTGGGACCTACCTTTGAGGCTGTTACTTGGGGCCCACCAGAGGTGTTCATTCGTGGATCCCACCTTTTGAGCTCTAACTTGGGGCTCACAAGAGACATTGATTCAGGGAACTCACCTGTGGAGCTCTAACTTGGGGATCATCAGAGGTGTTGATTCATAGGACCCACAAGTGTAGTTGATTCTTGGGGCCCACCAGTGGAGTTAGTTCTTTGAGTGCATGCTACAGTTATGGAACATGACTACACATACTGCATTCTCCCTCTTGCTTTCTGCCTCTTGCTTTCTGCCTCTATTTCCCTGCCTTTCTCCCAAGTCTGACATGCCCAGGGACCACCAGTGGTTGCCTCTGCTTCCCTGTGAACTAGTCTAAGTCTGCAAGTACCTGTTCCTCTTTACTATCTTCAACTTTCCATTCTGCCAATAAAGTTCTGCTTCACACACAATCCCACACACAATGTCCGCCTTTATTACCATTCATTTATACTAACCCGTATAGTGGGCCAATCTCTTTTTAATTATTTACATTGTATTATGGATTTTCAATCATATTGTGGAAATGGTTTAACAAAGTAGCTGCAAATTTGGAAAATCTTTTAAAATCCTCATATATTCTGGTGAGTTACCCATACTTTTCATTAAGTATAGCTCGGGTTACTTTATATACATTATATCTGATAATCAGATCCTTTCTGCTGTCCTATAACATGCCTCAGATCTACATCAGCTGTGTAAGTAGACCTATAAAAACTAAATGACAACTACGAGAAAACAGCTTTGCTGTGAAATGACTTCTAGGCCAGGTGAGGACACACTTAAGATTAGATCTCAATAGCCTTTATGCTAATAAGAAAACGCATCATTTTAACTGCTTTTTCCAAGTCCTCGGTATTTGGAACGAGCTGCTTGACCTGCAATTTGCCGGATATTGTACACTGGCTGTAAACATAGACTGGTAGAGGACTAGGCATATAAAACCTTGCATAGTTCTATAAAGAATGATGATGATAACAATGTTCTTTTACCCTAGTCTTTCCTTTTATTGGACTGCTGTATAAATTATATAATCCTGTTACAGCTGAGTTTTTATAACAGCCTAAACTAGATTAGATCAGTTAATGGCAAAAACAGTGTAACATAATACTGGTCACTATAGGAAACTTTTCACAACCTTGGGTCTATTCGCCTCTACAACTCTAAAATGTGTCTCTTCTGTGTCATTCTACAGATCAAAAGAGGACTGACCCATCCATGTGAACTGGCGTAACTAGAAATCGCAGGGACCCATAAAAAAACCTTTCAATGCCCCCTCCCCCACCGGTACATAAAAAAAAAAACGTATCACATGTTCTGTCAAGAATAATGAAAAAAATAGTGTACACCAGACACTTTCCGCACACGCCGGTCACATCCCGCATACATCCCGCACACGCCGGTCACATCCTGCACATACCAGACACATCCCGCACACGCCAGACACATCCTGTACAAGCCAGACACATCCCGCACATGCAGGTCACACGCCGGACACATCCCACACATGCAGGTCACACGCCAGACACATCCCGCACATGCAGGTCACACGCCAGACACATCCCGCACATGCAGGTCACACACTGGACACATCCCGAACACGCAGGTCACAAGCCGGTCACACGCCAGACACCCATATAAACACACCCATGTACACACATGCAGACATGTACACTCATGTACACACATGCACACCCATGTAAACACACTCATGTACACACATGCACACCCATGTAAACACACTCATGTACACATATGCACATCCATGCAGACACATACACACCTATGTATACACACATATACATACACAAAAAAGGTACCTGTTCTCCAGGCACATCTCAGCATGGTGTTGTTAAACAGCAGGTCACAGAGGAGAGAGGGAGACAGAACAGCAGGCAGCTTCAGTCTCCTGATCTTCTGCACATTGCTGTGCCAAGAGTGCACATCCCCCCTCCTCTCTGACCCGACATCTTCACGAGCTCCGACTGAGACTTTCGTCCGGAGAGCTGTGCACAGGAGGGGGGCTACGCTGCAGGAGCTCTGATTACTGCCCCCTACCAGGGGTGCAGGAGCTGAAATACCGGGGGAGGAGACGTGGGAGCAGCTGCGCCGAGGGCCCAGGCCCCCCAAGAGCCCGGGCCCCATGGCAGCTGCTACGTCTGCTCCCCCGGTACTTCCGCCCCTGCATGTGAACCTTTTTATTTTTATGTTAATCTGGATAGCTATGCCTCATCAAAGCTTGAGTGGAGTACAGCACTATTCCATAGAACATGGATTTTTGTAGTCGATCAGTTTATGGCCATGTCACGCCAGTCAGCAGAGACTTGAGTTGTTATTGATGGGCTACATTTTCCAAAAATTCAGCTACTACTCATTCTCCCCTTATTGCCACAAGAATATTATACCCATACTGTTTCTCATTTGACATGATCTAGATTTAAAGGAAACAGCATTGGTCAATTGTTTTCAGTATATGTTTTACTGTGTGCCATTTGTGTTAATCTACTGACTGGCCCTATGAAAGGGTATTCTGGAACTTTTGACTGACCCTGTATTGTTACAGGGTCAGTCAATGACATATCTGTATACTTAAGCAATTAATGGGTGAGGGAGCTATCTTTAAGACTATGTCTGGAACATGACTGCCATTTTGAAAGCCACCATTTTGGATCAAGGGCACATTTGTCCAATGGGAAGCTGGCCCCCTCACACATTACTGACTGGGGTATACAGATATGTAATTTTCTCTTTCATTTCTGAAATAAAAGGGTGTCCTGGAACTTTTGACTCACTGTGTACTTCTTATTAGATTTTTTTGAGTAGTCTAAAATGTTCTCCCCTCAGTTAATGATTGATGAAAATGATTTATCTTCTTTGTTAGTATCACATTTAGATACCTTTTTACTCTGCATCATTATTTTTTGGGCATCTATTCTATACATTGTAGACTTAATATCTGTTAGGCCTCAATGACATAATCTTTTTGGCCTCCATTGGTGGTATCCATTGGGATACCTTGAAAAAGTTATCCAATTGAGTCCAAATTGGACTCATCGGGTATACCACACTTTTTGGTCCAGTGTATGAAGTGTATGCAATCAGGAAAAAGAGCAAATACAGTCCAAAACGTTTACCCTATAGACCCCAAGCTATGGCTGTGCTACTTTACATGGAGGCTGAAAACCTGATGCTAATGGGCCTTACTCTTCTGTAAGATCTCAGTGATTCTTAGCTTTAAATCTGATCAATCAACAGATGTGCACAGTATTCGCAATTTAACAGTCTTCAATGTACATATTATGACTACTTAGATACTAATGTATAACATTTTAAAACAGCAATACTTAATGGAAGGGTTATTTCTACCTCATTGTTTAGCTTTAATCATGCAGGCAAAGGTAACGAAAGATTATTATCAAATAAATTCCAGTTTTGCTTTATTTTAGAGTTAGAGCAGCTATTATCTCCTGATTGTTTACAGAAACTTCTCTACTTACCAACCACCTTTGTCTGCTCTAGTAGTGGTAGTGAAATCACTCCAGGATGTGTCTTATCAGCAGGATGGCACTTGCTTCTTATTTTATCTTATCTTTCTACCGAGAAAAACTTTAACCCTTATTGTTACTGACCTGGAAGCAGTTTTGTACCATCCTGTCAGGTCTGCACAGCATATTTATGTGTGATTGCATCAAAGATAACAGAGTCCGTCAGCAGCTAACAGTGCATCTTCCCAGTTTTTTTCTCCCATTAGCAGATTCCTCTTCTGACAAATAAGGCTCTGCTACCTCACATTTGTAGCCAGAAATCCTGCTTGGACATTGTCATTGTTTTTCACTACCCATCCATCAGTAATGTCCCTTTAGCAGGTTCAGCTAGAAATAAAAGCTATCAAATCTGCACAAGACCTTCCAACAGTCTACACAGAATGTGTGAGCCTGATAGGCTGTGAAGAGTGAGAACAGCTAGATTAGGCAACTCCTTAAAGTCAAGAAAGTACACACATGGCTATAAGTCAGTCAAATATAAAAAGATTCCACGTTTTTTTGTCCTCGGCACCCGTTACATATATGTATTAGAAACAGTTTCTATGTTTGGGCATTGACTGGCAGCCCTCCGTGCGGATTTGATGTCCATGGAAGCACCGCAACGATTGCAGGAAGGGTGAAGGATGAAGGACTGCGACTACACACTAGCAACAGTGGTGATTACAACTCGGGGTAAGCAGCAGTGCATCTTTTGTATTCGATATATGTATTAGAGCCCATCAAAAATGATCACAGTTAATTTATATACAAGATTGGCAGCACTCTATTGATATATATATATATATATATATATATATATCCTTGCAGGATAGAGTTTCAAAATCTTTTTTCTCCATTACCAATCATTTCATGAAAATTATACACAAATTTTTCCAGCCAAGCAATGAAAAAGTGATATGGCGGCTTCATAAAAAAGTGGATAGGACTGCACTCTGGGGAGAAGACTCTGTTAACAAAGATCTCACAAGAGCCGAAACATTCATTAATGGGATCCATTGTCTTGGTTAACTCTTCCATACGGAATGATGCATAAAGCCGGAAAAATTTGTATGAAATGATTTGTAATGGAAAATAAAGATTGTATTTAAATTATAAAAAATTATGATTTAGTTAGCCTCAGGCAGTTGATAACCTCTGGGTTGCGCAGGAGTATGTATGAACACTGGGGCCCTATATTTGGATACCTGTATGCTTTCATGTAATATACCAAATAGGAGCAAAAGTATTTTACTGATTCATGGACAATGAACTTTTTTTTTTTATAAAACCAATACCTTCTGGATGTCCTCTATCCAGCACTTGTAGTTTGCCAAAGTTTTTCATCTATGGTCAGAACCTCTATAAATTTTGAACATTCTTGAAATATTTTATTCTTGAATTTAGCATATGCCCAACTTTGAAATTTTTTTTAAAGATTGATATATAGAATTCTGCACAAAATTTTACTTTTAATATTTATGTTGTACTGATCCTCTTACAACTTGTATTACAGACCATGCTGTAGCTGAGTTTCTGGAGAGGCATAGCTGAAAACTCCAAGCATATTTTGCTAGTTGAATTTTTGTGCAGATCCAGCTCTGGTGATTTGTATCTTTGGAAGGAACTTACTATATTTACACCAGGCACGTACTTGGATATGGATACCCTAAACCTCCCATAGAATTATGTAGTTATGTAGTTTGTAAGGCTGAAGTAAGATATACGTCCATCCAGTTCAGCCTATTATTCTATAGTGTTGATCCAGAGGAAGGCAATTGTCCTTATTTTAGGGAAAAAAATGTCTTCCCAATCCCAATCTTGAAATTGGAGTAAATCTCTGGATCCCCAACACTTGTTATATTATTATACTTAAGAAATACATTTGAATGTACATTTAGTTAATTCACTCCAAGTTCCTCTGACAGAGAGTTTCATAGTCACTGCTCGTACAGTAAAGAATCCCCTTCTATATTTGTGTAAAAAACCTTCTTTCCTCTAGATGTAGAAGATGCCCCCTTGTTATGGATACAGTCATCTACACTGATATCTTCATTATTAATTATTATAGAGCACCATTGATTCCATGGCGCTGTACATTCAAGGGGGGTTAATATATAACATGTCAAACAAGTACAATGGTGACAATAAATGACTAACAACTGGTACAGAGGACCCTGCCCAAAAAGGTTTTTAACTGTTGTTCACTATTTTTAAGCTTTGTTTTATATAGATTATTTTATATTTTGCACACTAGGCTTTTTTTTCCCCCTTTGTCCTTCCCCAGGAACTATGGGCGACATATATGATTTTTGGCATTTAGACAGCAATTTTCATGCGCATTTTAATAGTGCGGGTCATAAATTAGGCACATTCTAGCGTTAAGACGACACTTCTGGCTCAGGTAAACCAGAATGTGCATAGAATTGCTGTACTGAAGCTATAAATCTATAGCTTCGTACAGTTTTAGTGCACCCTGCCTGCGCGCCCCCTGAAATCAGGCACATTACAAAGTGCCGTGGGCACTCTGTAAATGCGCCTGATCATGGCGTACGGGCGATGTAAAAATATAGCGCCAGTTTTCGGGCTGAAAAGACGGCAGCAGCCCCGTTCATATATGTTACCCTGTATGTTTTTTGCAATTGATTTCCAAAGTACGGGCTTGTAGTTTGTAAGCTACGTGCATCGTTTTGAAAGACTGGCCATATAGTTTTATTTTAGGTGAGCTGGATATACTTTCTTCTTCTTTACTTTTATATTTTTCATATCTCTATATTGACCTAGGATATATTTCTACACATTTATTAGGTCCCCCCTAAGCAATCTCTTCTATAGACTAAATAACTCTAATTTTACTGATCTTGTATTGTAGAAGCTTACCATATACACTAGGACTATGCACCAAAAAATCTATAACTAATGTTGGTTACAAATATTTAACCTCTGGTCACTTCATCTTCACCAGTCTTATACTGGGTAAAGTATCATACATTTAGATCTAACGTGTAATATGTAGGGCTGTACAGTATGCTGTATATAATGTATTTGAATCATTGTTTCACTTTTTGCCTTATCATGTTTTCATACAACAAGCATTAGATGGTAGTAAACATATGTGACCATTTGATATAATGTCTTTTGTCACACTGGGTGAAATGTTTCATCAATAAGATTTTTTATGTACGGTAAATTTTTATTTATCTTTTTTCATTACATTGTGTTGGATTTGTTTGGATTTCCTGATCTTGTATTGCAGTCCACTCAGTCCTTTTATTATTTTTGTTGCCCACCTTTGAACCTGTTCAAGCTCTACAATGTCTGTCCGGTGCACTGGTGCCCAAAACTGTCCACAATAGTCCATGTGTGGTCTAACCAGTGACTTGTATAATGGGAGAATAATGTTCTCATCGTGTGCATCTATGCCCCTTTTAATACACCCCATAATCCTATTTACCTTGGTCACAGCTGCCTGATACTGGCTGCTACAATTAAGTTTACTATTAACTAAAGTTATAGAAGCTCAGTTAATTAGTAATTAGTAGGTCAAAATTTTAAAAGAGAGAACTGTTGTTGCTGCAAAAGATTAAAAAAAAAGTTACACTTACCTCATGTTGCTTCTCTTCTGCTGCTTGGGGGCCAGAGTTCCCAGTTCTTTCTCAATGTGATCCTGCGGTCAGGACATTTGCAGCATTTCCTATTCATAGGTACAATGTACAGCCTTTGACTATAGTCATCAGTTCCATAGGCTAAATGAAGCTGGAGGGAACATGCTCGAATGTTCCTCTATTTAAACACTTCCTGGAAGGAAGAACGAGAAACTTGGGGCCCATTCTAGTGATTGATTGAGGTCCCAATGACCAGACAATCATTATTTATCTTATGGATGGTGATAAATGGCAGTTGTGGGAAAACCTCTTCAAAGTAGGCTATGTATTTACAAACTACATAGTTTTATGTAGATTATATTTAGAAATAAGCTGTAACAAGGTGCTCCAAAATGTTGATATCTTTCAATGCTCTGCCTGGTCCTTGCCCATATCCTCGATGTGAAAGTGCAGACTTTAGATATTTATTAATGCATACTGTATATAAGAATACTTTCACCAGATTTGATCATGGTAAATCGCTTTTCTGAGTATATGATCTTCTTTTAGCATAGTCAAGCCGTTCCTAAGAATAAGCCCTGCTGTACAAAAACAGTATGGCAATATATCAGCAAAATATGACAGTAAATGTCTTCATTTCTGTAGCTTTGATAGATGACCTATTTTTTGAAATGTTAATGCTTCTGACAATACTTGTATGTGTAAGACTACTTGTCCATGCAAAACCTATGATGCATACATCCGCAATGCTTACCTGTATGATAGAGCGGTGCAATGCCATTTTTCTGCATGAGGACACAGATTTCAAAAATGGCAGCTGTTTTGTGCAGAGCCACTTGGGGCTATCAAACACCAATCTACTCAGTTCTAATTGTTCTTTTTAATGACAGAGGAATACGCTATGATTTATAATATCTGAATATAGGAAAGCAGTCCTGACACCTGATTTTTAAAGTGAGTTTATTGATAAGATATACCATAAATGTGTGACAGGTGTGGGTCCCACTTCTGGGTTACGAACCTTTTTTAAGAAAGGGCACCAGAAAGTCTCTGTTGACAACAGAAAGGTGTTCGGAACCCTCCCATTCATTTCAATGTGAGTTCCAAGTACAGACAAGCGGGAAAACTCCATTAAGTTTTCTGTAGTTTATTTCAAAAATATAAACTACAGTACTAAATCATAAAAGTAGTGGTTTTCTTAGTCTATAATGTTAGATAGTAAATAGAGTATCGGTATCAAATTTAGGAGATTACTGGACTAACTTTATGTTATAACACAATATCAGCAGCACTCCACAAATGCCAAAACAAAATCAAAGGAAATGTAGGAACTTTTTCAAAATGCATTTATACTACTCTAGGACACATGAAAACCTGAGGTTCCCAGCATACAATTTTGATCAATACTGTAAGTGCCCAGGAGCACTGCTATGCCTCTACGCCTATATGTGCCTATTCTAATTTCTTTAAAATTGTTTTGAATGTGCTGACCAAATCTTGACAATATGTCATAGGCACTCTGATGCCCCCCAGTTGCTACTACAAGAGGCATGCTGTTGCCAACACAGTATGTAGACAAATAGGGCCACATGCAAGAAACTGTTTAGGTCTAAAATTCACTCTTTTGCCCATAGTAACCTATGGGCAAAAAAGTGAGTTTTAGACCAAAACAGGTTCATACATGTGGCCCATAGTGCCAACACTTCTTAGTCTTAAATTACATAAAAAGTTCAATCAATTTTTAAATATTTTACCAATTTTGAGCATTTTTCATGCGATTTACTATATTAATTTTTGTTACCTGCAGTTTAACACCAATTCACTAACAAACTACACACCTCACAACTAGGGCCCCTTTATTAGAACAGCTGGTAAAATGATGTTTTGGCGCACACATGGGGTCTTTTTCAGGCTCCAGTGGCTACAGTCACGTTGCTACTTAGAATCACTTTCTAGAGTAAACTAACACAGAATTGCTGCAAGTGGATAATGTGAAAGGACACAAAAGAGTTTTTTTAATTAAAACGGTAAAAAAACTAAAAAATACGCTTGGCAAATGTGAGGTATTTAATAATAAAAAGAGTACTATGAAATATATCTTATCTTCTACGGTATTTAAAGTGCTATAAAACATACATGCTATTTTAAAAAAAGTTCAAACTCAATATTAAGACCATGTGCAAAAAGTATATTTAAGGTATAAAGTTAATATAAAATATGTATGCATTTTACTGCATAACTATAATCTGTAGAGATTCATAGTACTCTACCAGCTACCAGATGTATTTAGTTATTCTCCTCTAGAAGAAATGCTAAGAATATCTTTATCAATACTTGGTCAATACATGCCACAATTTGAAAACTGTATTCCCTTGTTCCAAAAAAATGAACAGGCCACCTCACTGTTTTATTGCTGCATCTCTTAGGGCATGTCCCCACGGCAAGGGTTTTCGGACGGTTTTTCAGACGGTTTGCGGTTTTTCAGACAGCCTGAAAAACCGGCCGAAAATTAGCACAATTGTGCTCTATGGAAAACCCGTGCAGCAGTCCCCACTGCATGGGTTTTCCGTCGGGCGGTTTTGCCCGCGGTCCGCTCAAAAAACATTGAGCCTGTTCATTCTTCCGTCCGGTTTCCGGACGGAATATGAACACCTTAATGGGAGGGAGAGGGCTGTTCTCCGCTCATCGCGGAGAAAAGCCATCCCCCGCGCGGCCGTGGGGACGGCCGCAAAACCGGACACATACCGGCCGGCAAACCGGCCGGTATTTGTCCCTTGCCGTGGGAACGCAGCCTTAGGCCTCGTTCACACGGCTTATTTCTCCGCGGATTGGCTGCGTACTCCGCGCCGGATTTGCGCTGCAGTACGGCGCCAATCCGTCGGAGTAATTACGGTAATCCACTGCTCTCATAGAGAACAGTGGGATTCCGTCGCTCCTCCCCGCTCGGCGAATCCACCCCGGGGGGGAGAAAGTGACATGAACATTATTTACGGCGCGTAAGCCTTGTCTATGGGGCCGGGGAGCGGCAGCGCCGCCGTGCTCCGAGCCCGCCCCCCGCCGCCCCTTATTCACAGCCGGATTTGTGAGCGCAATCCGGCTCACAAAATCGTCGGGAATAAGCCGTGTGAACACGG
Source organism: Phyllomedusa bahiana (assembly GCA_025379985.1). Classification (NCBI taxonomy): domain Eukaryota; kingdom Metazoa; phylum Chordata; class Amphibia; order Anura; family Hylidae; genus Phyllomedusa; species Phyllomedusa bahiana. The sequence continues at coordinate 160,793 of JAODAL010000676.1, forward strand.
CCGTACAGTATTTTCCCTACACAGTGACACTAGACTGTACAGGATTAGAGGCATGGACGTAACTATAGCCGTGGCGACTGTTATGGGGCCCTCTCAGGTGCAAGAACATTGTTCCTTTTTGTAGGGAACAAGTTTTTGGTGGTTTTCTGCTGTGTAGAACTACTATTCGGATTCTAATCTTTTATTAGAATAAATACTTTATTTTAATATATCCTCGTTATTCGAGAGGTAGCATTTGTTCTAGAACAGGGCGCCGGATCCATTCTTCATACTTCGAGATTTCTACATTGTTCGTACCCGTTGCCGTGTGGTCGGTTTCAGAGTGAAGGATCAGCGGCTGCCGTTCAGGGGCTCGGAGAGAGCCAACCACGCGTCTACGAGTGTTGTGCCTCTATATTATATGCACAACAGCTCCAGGTGAGCATCACCATTTCGTTTTCACCTTTTCCAATTTGGAAATACTTCACCATAGAGCGCCCACCGCCCCTTTTTCTCTCCCATTTCTTTTTAATTGGATTCTCTGATATATGGTGGAATTATTTATACCTTTAATTCTTGCTGCTTATCCTGCTGTTTTAGCTTATTGTCATTGGACGGTGGAGCCCCATTTTATTTGCTATGGGGCCCTAGGAATTCTACTTAAGCCCTTTATTTGGAGTGCACAGGCAAGGACAGGGTGGGCAAAATAAGCAAGGATTTAAATGAATAAAATACTGAATCTTTCCCCACAGAACAATATATCAATCTGCTCAGCTCCTCCTGTTCTATAACATGCTGTCTGCAGATCAGATAGCAGTTTCAATGAGTCAGATTTCCTTTAAGCAACTTTCAAACAAAACTTTATTTAATATGTTCTACCAATTTACTGCTGTAGTGTTTGTGCAACTGAGTCAAATAATTCACATAACTAGCACTGCTGCTGCTTCTGAAATAGGGCCGATAGCACAGTGCTCCTGGCCGCTGTAGGTTCAGAGATGGAGTATACTTTCCAAAGAGAAACAACACATTTTTACATTAAGCTGAACCTGTAATTTCTCCTGACATGTCAGTTTTAGTAAATCCTTGTGTTCCCGGTGAAATAATAATTCTGGAGCATCTTCTCTTATAACTCTGTGTTGTGCTGTTCCTCTGTTATTCTTTCTGGAAATGTGTTATTGTATCAGTCATGCAAAATACATTACGAAATATCTGCTCCTTCTCCAATTCCCCCAAACGTTAACAAAAGAAAAACAATAAAAATATGTACCGTGATATGTGAAAAAAAACAATCTCATCCTTGGCGTGCACGTCTCGCTCCAATCTTCTGATTATGGTCAGTAATAATCCAACCTGCACTGCTTCTTCTCATAAAAACACGCTTTATTTTCCAAAATCCATATGAACTTCAAAGGTGCTGTACAATATACATATCCATGTCACAGCAGCAAGCAGTGAGAAACACTTTGCTTCTGCTGACGCTTTTCTGTAAAGTAAGAGTAGGGATACGTTGTGGTTAGAAATGCGTTAGCGGAAGCAGAGTGCTTCTCAACGATTGCTGCTGTGACATGAATATGTATATTGAACATCACATTTAGGGCCACATGTATGAAAACTGTCTAGGTCTAAAATTCACTCTGTTGCCCATAGCAACCAATCAGGGCGCCCCTTTCATTTCATATAGTGCTCAGGAAAAATGAGAGGGGAGCTCTGATTGGTTGCTATGGGCAACAGAGTGAATTTTAGAACTAGACAGTTTTCAAACATGTGGCCCTTAAAGGGGTTATCTCACTATAAGGATTGCTTTTTAAGTTAAAGGTCTTGCAAAAACAAGTCACTTTGCAATATATGTCCACTAACAGTGTCCTACCTATTCTGAGACATCCCCTCTTGTATGAGCTGCATCAGCTCCTCAGGTTGCTATAGCTACAGACCTGTTTCATCTCTCCTGCCAGCACTGGTCGCTATAACTACAGATCTGGCTTCTACTGCAGCCTAGTGGAAGCCAGTAAACATGCCCCTGAATTCAAAGTGAATCCAAGAAAACAGGATGAATCAATGTAGTGAGACAACCGCTGTAATGTTTCTCTGGTTTTTATAAGAAGAAGCAGTGCTGGTCATTGCATCTATTGGATTTTAACCAAACAATAAAATATTTCCCTAAAATGGTGCCACTGAAAACAACAATGTATCCTGCAAAAAACAAGAAACAAGCCATTGTGCAGCCACGGCATTTATGAAAAAAGTAGAAAAAGAAAAAAGAAGAGTACTCAATTCTGACGGCCTTAAAGGAAATTTCCCATCAGGGCCTACTCTTCACAGCCAGCTTCAGGCTCACACTTCCTTTTCTGGCTGTGGGCAGTTCTACAGCAGTGATTGGCATATTAGCTCTGCTATTCCTAGCTGAGCCTGTTAGGGGTAAATTGCTAATAAAGAGGTTTTAAAAGCAGAGCGAAAGGCTACAGAGTTCTAAAAGGTTAAAGTTTGTCAGTAATAGGCATAAATAAGCTCCTGTGTTGTTGCTAAGACACATCAGGGATTGACGTCACAATCCCGGCTAAGGACACTAGAGTAACCTAGGGTAGTAACTGTATACAAATAGGAGATAAGAACTGCTCTAACTCTAAAAGGAAACAAACTCACAACAGCAATGTATTTGGTAATAGTCTTTATTTTTATATGTTTAAAACTAATCAATTTATTGAGAAAACTCATTTAATAGCTGGTCTATTCCTCTGTCACAGAGGTCATGGTAAGGTCACGCTGATTTAGGACAGGGTAATGAAGGCCCCTAACAGTGTCATGTTGCCTATGTACAAGGTGGAAACTGAAGGCCACTTGCACAATATACAGTAGTAACCCTGTGCCTACATTATTGATGCCATTTCACTGCAACAGTTTTATTAAAAAGAATGGATATATACTTATTATTTTATAGGCATCTCATTTTAGCTATGATGCTATATGTGCATTCGGAGAGGAGGAAAAAATTGTTGCTACCCTAAAGAAAGTAAAACACACAACAGTCAATAAAATAACATGAAACTGACAAAAGTAATAAGAAATTTACATTTACTAAAAATCAACTCATCAGAATCAGTCATTGCTTTTGAATTGTGGTTCAAATGAAAAATAAAAATAAAAAAAAATTATGAAACTGACCTGGACAAAAACTATGGTACCTCTAGAAAAGATTGAAAATAACTTGACAATAGGGACATATTCAACTAAGGTGTGTCCTGTAATTAGCATCACAGGTGTCTTCAAACTTGCATTTAGTCTGCGTAACTAAGGGTGCTTTCACACAGCGCAGTTTTAACTGCGCTCCAATTAAACTTCCTTTATTACCAGCAAGCTTCTTTCATTTGTCTAAATTGTTCAGAAATGTGTTGCAAGTGAGTAATCAATTTCTGTGTTTGGAGTCTTGTGGTTTACAAAAACACTATTTGATTACTCACTTTCCAGTTTAGATAAGTGAAAGAAGCCTGCTGTGAATAAAGGCAGTTTAATTAGAGTGGAGTTAAAAGTGCTTGTTGGTAATAATAACTGTTTGTTGGTAATAATGGAAGTTTAGTTGGAGTGCAGTTAAAACTGCATCAAAACTGCACTGTGTGAAAGCACCCTAAAGGGTGAAAAGTAATCACTGTGCTGTTGGATATCATGGTGTGTAATACACTGAACATGGACCAAAGGAAGCTAAGAAGAGAGTTGTCTCAGGAGATTAGGAAGAGAATTATAGACAAAAATATTAAAGATAAAGGCTATAGGACCATTTCCAAACAGCTTGATGTTCCTGGTACTACAGTTGCACATATTATTCAGAAATGTAAGGTCTATAGGACTGTAGTCAACCCTACTAGCAATGGCCCCAAAGGGAAAACTGATGATAAATTGAAGAGATGGGCAATAAAAATAGTAACCAAATCTTCTGAAGAGATTAGCGGTGAACTCCTAGGTCAAGGTGCATCAGTGTCAGATTATATCATCCATTGCTGTCTTTGCCAAAGTTAACTTAATGGAAGACAACCAGGGAGGAAACCACTGTTGAAAACAAATCATAAAAAAATCAAGACTGAAATTCTCTGAAATGCATATTGACAAACCACAAAGCTTATGGGAGAATGTCCTTTGGAAGACTGAGACAAAATTGGAGCTTTAAGGCAAGTCAGATCAGTTCTATGTCCACAGATGCAAAAATGAAGTATACAAAGAAAAGAATATAGCCCCTACTGGGAAACATGAAGGAGGCTTGGTTACGTTTTGCAGCTGCTTTGCTGCATCTATCACAGGGTGTCTTGAATCTGTGCATGGAAACATGAAATCTCAAGACTATCACAGCACTCTAGAGCTTGGTGTTAGTTGGAGGTCATGGGTCCTCCTACAGGATTTTAACCCAAAATACACAGCATAAAACATCCAAGAATGGCTAAGAGCAAAGCATTAGGCTATTCTGAAGTGGCATCTATGAGCCTTGGTCTAAATCCTTTTGAACATCTGTGGAAGGAGCTTAGACATGCAGTCGGGAGAAGGCACCTTCACACCTAAGACACTATGAGGAGTGGGACAAAATACCTGTAGATAGGTGCAGAAATCTCATTAAGAGTTACAGAAATCGTTTATTTGCAGTGATTGCCTCAAAAGATTATAAGGTGATGTTTGTTAGAATGTAGAATTTTAAGTAATTCTTAGAAGGACAAAAAATTTAAATTTTGTCGTGAGAATCCATTATATTTTCAAGGTAGCAGTGTGTTCTCTCTTTTGGAATTTCATGTTGTTATTTCCCATTAATCCCTAGCCAACATATATAGTAGTATTCAATAAGTGTATTTGACCGTGACCACGGCTTTGGATTTGAGCATCTGAATGGCACTCCTAACTTCGGTGTATCACTTTTGTATCTAACTTAACATTCACAACCCTGTGTCGACTATAATTGCAATCTACCATTGCCAACATTAAAAAAGATAAATATCTTTAAACTCATTGCCTTTATGAATGCAATGAAGATAAAACTAAGGTGTAATCAATGGAAAGTTCCGTGATATAGGCACTTGTGAAACAGCCCATGGGCAGTGCTCTCCCAGTTTCCATACTCTGCCCCACTAATTTTGCCTAAGAAGGGTTAAGCAGTTTATCTCATCAGATTTTCCATTGTAATTAATGTAGTTACATATTTAACTGCATCTGTGTGCTGAGCCAAATTGAAAGGTGAAACTTCCAGGTCATTAACCCTCTCTATGTCTTGTGACACAGTATATCTCTTTACTTTCTCAGGAAATCTTCTCTCTGCAGAGCATCGTCTCTGGTAATAGACACATATCGCTCTGAAGGAACGACAAGTTCCTGAATGCAGAGGCATATTTGGCACCTATAAGAACAGTGCACTTATAATGTATAGCTTCCATGCATGATGTATTCCAACTGCCTTCAGTTTATGGTCATGTTTTAATCTCATGCAGCCACCATAAACATTTGCGTTTATCATCGCTCCCATTTTATGGTATATTTACTTTAAATACTTTCCATTGTTGTAATGGAAGGAAGCTCATTGCACTCACATGTACAGCTATTACAATAACTGAGGCTCCATATTCTGTTGAGTTAATATATTATTTTATAAGCTCATGTATATAATGATGTACTGCAATAAAGTAAAAAGACATATTTTTGAAGGGGAGATATAGGACGTCATTATTACACAAGGCTAAGTTCTGCCTTGCACTATAAGACATTGTAACTTTGGAAGGGGGCAAATTATTACACTTATGCTACAAGGTAGTCTGAGAGACATGTACTGTAAAGGACCAAGGAATGGGATAGGAGGGAATTTGGAAAAAAAACAGCACAGGCCTAGTTTGGAGACTTTCTTTGTTTTAATAGCTATTATTGCCCCTGGAATCCTCTTCCAAAGCTCCATGATTACATCAGGGAGCTGGTGGATGTTAGAGACCTTGTGCTTCTCCACCTTGTGTTTGAGGATGCCCACAGATGCTCAATAGAGTTTAGGTCTGGAGACATGCTTGGCCAGTCCAGCACCTTTACCCTCATTTTCTATAGCAAAGCAGTGGTCTTGGAGGTGTGTTTGGGGTTGTTATATTGGAATACTGCCCTGTGGCCCAGTTTTCAAAGGGAGGCAATCATACTCTGCTTCAGTATATCACAGTACATGTTGGAATTCTTGGTTTCCTCAATGAACTGTAGCTCCCCACAGCCGACAGCAGTCATGCAGCGCATAACCATGACACTCCCACCAACATGCTTGACAGCAGTCAGGACTCACTTGTCTTTGTACTCCTCACCTAGTTGCCGCTCCACACGCTTGGCACCATCTGAACTAAATAGTAACCCATGTCCTGCAAGTGTTCAGCAAACTGTTTGTGGGCTTTCTCATGAATCATCTTTATTAGAAGTTTCCCTCTGGGACAACAGCCATGCAGACCAATTTGATGCAGCATGGTCTGAGCACTAATAGGCTGAGCCCCACCCCTTTAACTTCTGCAGCAATGGTAGTAGCACTCATGCATCTATTTTGAAAAGACAGTCTCTGGATATCACCAACTTCTTTGGTCAACCATAGTGAAGCCTGTTCTGAGTTGAACCTGTCTTTTTTGTTTTTATGAAATTAAACTGTTTATTTTTTTTTATTTTTAATTTTTTAATTTTAAAATTTTTTTTAATTTTTTTAATTTTTTTTTTAATTTTTTATTTTTTTTTAAATATTTAATTTTAAATAATTTTATTTTTTTTGGGTTTTTTTTTTTTTTTCTTTTGTTTTAAAATGTTTTTCTTTTTTAAATTAAAAAAGGAACATTTTTTTTTTTAAATTTTATTTTTTTTAAATTTTATTTTTTTAATTTTAAAAGAAATTTTTTTTTTTTAAAAAAATTTATTTTTTTTTTTATTTAATTTATTTTTTGGTTTTTTTTTTATTGTAAATTTTTTTAACTAAATTTTTGGAATAGGGGTTTTTTTTTAAAAAAAAATTTTTTTTTTGTTTTTAATTTTTTTGTATTTTTTTAATTTTTTTAAATTTAAATTTTTTTTTGGGGGAATTTTTTTTTTTTTTTAGCCTTTTTTTTTGGGTTTTAATTTTTTCCAAAGTTGTTAATTAAATTTTATTTAAATTTTTTCCCTTAAATTTTCCCCTTTTTTTTTTAAAAGTTTATTTTTTTTTTTTTTTTTTTAATTTTTTGGGGTTTTTTGGGGGAATATTAAAATTGTTTTTTAAATTTATAATTTTTTAATTTTTTTTTTTAAAAAAATTTTTATTAAAAATTTTTTAATTAAATTTTTAAATTTTTTTAATTTTTTTTTTTTTTTCCCCTTAAATTATTTTTAATTTTAAAATTTTTAATTAAATTTTTTTAAACCATTATTCAATTTAAAAATTTTTTTTTTTTTTAATTTATTTTTTTTAAATTTTTTGGGGAAAAAGAAGAAAATTTTTTAAAAATTTTTTTATTTTTATTTTTTTAAATTTAAATTTAAATTTTTTTTATCTAATATATTATTTTAAAAAAATTTTTTTTATCAAATTTTTTAAATATTAATTTTTTTTAAAAAAAATTATTTTTATTTCTTAAATTCTCTTTATTTTTTTTTTTAAAACTTTTTTTTTAAAATTTTTTAAATTTTTTTTTTATATTTTTTAAAAATTTACCTTTTTTTTTTAAAACATAAAACCAAAATTTAAAAACACACCTAAAGTTGAAGAAAATTTTTAAAAAAAAAATTCCCAAAAATTGTGAGAGGTAAAACTCACTTTTGTGAGATACTGTATGTAAATATAATGTGTAGGTTCTTACCGGGTTTAAAGGGGGCCCAGTATGAAAGTTTGGGCCAAAAATGCCCATTTTTGGTCCCAGATTAAATCAGTTGTTTTTAAAAGGGGTTTAATTTCCCGATTACATGCATTAGAAAAACCAAACCCCATTTTTTTTATTCTTGTGAACGGGGACTGACCTATTATGAATTTTGAAAAATTCTCCAAAAGTAAAGCTTTTTTTTAAACCCGGTCAGGGTCTCCAAAAAGAAACCCTTTCACTTAAAAGGGGATTTTGTGAAGAAACTTAACGCTTTCCTAACCTTTAAAAAACCTTTTTTGTGACCAGGTCTCCCCGGGATGCATCAAAACCCAACAGTGAGCTGCTGAAATCCCCAGCATTTGGGGGAAAAAACCCAGTCTCAATAAGATCTTGGAAAAGTAGAAAAGTTTTCCTAAAGCAGACCCGTTTCCCTTTCCCCAAGGACAAAGGGCGACATGTATGAAAGGGTTTTTCACCCTTTTCTGGCGTAAAATGCACTTAACGGAGTTACGATTCAAATGCCCCTAATGAATGTGTTAGGGGGCATTGTTCGTAAAAATCGAAAACTTTCAAATGCCCCTTTAACATTTTCTGGGGGCGTTCTGGGGCGTTATGGAGGTGTGCCCCAAACTTTAGTTTGGACAAAAATAGGAATTGGTTCGGAAAAAACTAGGTGAAATTACTGCCCCCCACAGGCGGGATCTATCAAAATGGGGTTCCCTGAGATTGAGGAGTCGAAGTGAAGCTAGATTTGCTGAAAGGGGGGCAAAAATTTCTAATATTTCTAAATTTTAAAACCAGTATTTTAAATATAAAGTAATTTTTTTTAAAAATGATCAAACTGTAAAAAAAAATTTAAAAAATTTATTTAAATTTAATGAAAAATTTGTTCATATAAAATTTAACATAAAAATATATAAGTCCCCAAAATATGGGAAATATCCCCTTTTAAAATGTTTTTAAAAAATTCCCTAGAATTTTAAAAACTAATTTTACATTACATAACCCGGTTTTATTTTTTTTAAATTTTTACTACTTTAAAAATTTGAAATTTTATTTTGTGCTCCCCGCTTTTTTTACATCCCAGCAAGAGCCGCACAGCACGGGTTTATTGCTGGGACCGGTGGCCTCCAAGCAGGTTCATTTATTTTTGTTTCTATTCACTGACATGCAAATTCTAAGGGACTACTCTTTTTTTCCAGCCTTTTCAAAAATTTAAATTTCTGTTAGGCACTTTTCAATTTTTGCGCCAAAATTCCCGGGAAAAATGGCCAAACACACAGACGGGGGCACGTTAAAACTTTAGGTCCATTTTTAATTGCGCAAAAACCCAATTTTAATCGGGGCCCCTTTTTACACTGAAAATGTAAACTCAATATTCGCTTCGACGCCCCTTTGGGCTTCTTTACATGTCCCCTAAGTGCGATAGGGCTTTTCCCCCAAAACTACTATTGGAGATTTATCTACTTTGAGATGTTAAACATAATGTGTTTTCCATTTTTATTTAAAATCCCTTTATGGTCAAGCCATGTTGCTTCGTTTTGGCAATCGAATAGAAAAAGCAATGCAAAACATGTAGTGCATTAAAAAGGTAAAAAAGCAAAAATTTTAAAACTGTGACAAAGCTGGTTTGATTTTGTTTAAGTTTGTATTTTAGAAAAATATGAAAAGAAGCCCCTTAACTTTTTGGTTTTTCAACCCCGGAAAAATGGTGTATGTAATATGCACCTTTAGGAAAAGGAATATTAGCTTCTTTGTGAAAATTATGTTTCTCTTACAGGATGGAGCTCGGCCCCTTGGTTCAAAGTTTGTGCTGTTTTTAATGGAGTATAATTGGTTGGTGGGTTTTGTTATTTATGTGTAAAATAAGTATTGTAGTAATAGTGTTTGCAGTATTTAAAATGAACAATAACCTGTGGTTTGAGATAGTCCAACTTGATTTTCTGTATTAAAGGTTGTGCATGTTCTAAAATTGGTCGTGGTCACCCCATGCTGGTGGTCTCATGGGGGAAGGAAGGGGGTTTTTGGTTTAAACTAAGAAAACCTTTTTAGGGAAAATAAAAATTTTTTCATAGCACTGTGTTTTAAGCCCAAAACCCGGAGTGTTTCCCCGCAAAGTGCTTGGGGCTCTTTAAAAAGCTGACCACTGCTGAGCCACAGCCAAAAGAAGGAGCTTTAGAAATAACCCCACTGGCTGTGAAGAGTTAAGAAATGCTATCCAGGGGAAGTGTAGTTGTATGAGACTACAGACCTATTGCCTGGGGGAATGAGTTCCCTAGATTTTTCCACCAACCCGTTGGAATTGATGAAACCTCCAAGCTAGTTGGAAAACTTGGGTCTGGACTGTGTTACCAGCTGCATCCAGGAATGGGACAAGGTATTTTTGGTGCCCTAGGCAAATAGGGCAAATGGCATCCAACCCTCCACAAAAAATTCAAAAATTTTGGCAATTTTTTGACCCCATTTGGCCCCGCAATGGCTTTTACCCTCCTTTGTAAAGTGGATGGGAAAAAAAAAAACAATTGTTTTCTAAATTTTTTTAAGGGGTTTATTTTTTTGAAGTATAAATTTTTGCAGCCGGGGACCCAAAAATGTATGGAGCAGGGTCAGTTTTTTGATTGGTTCCCTATCTCTTGCCCCCCTTCCTGACCCAAATATAAAGGGGGGCCCCAAGGAAAGGGGGCCTTTTTTCGGTCCCACCTATTTTTTCCCCGGGTGCCCATTGCTCTTCCAGGGTGGTGGTCGCCTAACTTTGCCCTGACCTTTTTCTGCTACCCCCTTGCCCGTTTTAGTTTTTAAACCCACCCTGTTTCAAACAAGTTAGATTTCCATTAAAAAAATTACAAAAAAAAGGGGGGAATTTCTTACTCAAAAAAATCTTTCCCAAATTCCCTTTTCGGGATGTTACAGCCCCAATGGGGTGGACTAAACTTACCCCAGAAGTTTGGGAAAAATCGGCCCTTTAATTTCAAAATGGGGGTAAAAATTTTTTTTGGGCCCGGGGCAGCAAAAACTCAATTTTTTTAAATTTTTTTTAAGGGATGAATAATACTTGGACTAATTAAATGTTTTTCTGGTTAAAAACAATTTTTTTAAAATGTTCTTTTGCTTTGGTTTTGGCATTATGCAATTAAAAATAGTCCCCAAGAATTAATTTTTTTTCACTTTTTTTTTTGTTTTTTGAAAAACTGATTTTTATTTTTAGTTTTTCTTTGGGGGGTTTATTTTGGTTTGTTTTTTTGGGTTATTTTATTTTTTTCAAAAGCAATTTTTTCAATTTTTTTTTTTTTGGGTAATAAAAATAATTTTTAATTTTAAAGGGGAAAAAATTACACCCCTTCAGCATTGAGTCATTTTTCTGATTTCTTATGGGAGCCCACTTAAAAAACATTTTTTATTAAAAATATTTAAAAAATCGTTTATGTTGATAAAAAATACTATATGTAATATAATAAAATTTTTTCATGGGATATCAGCACCGGGGGCTTCCCAAAGTGTTATCAATAAGTTGCAATGTGTCTGAAAAAATAAAGGGTTTGGGCCCTTAAAATAAGACGATGCAAATTAAATTTTTCCCAAGTTACTTGGGCCCAACAGAAGAACATATAAGGGCTCACCTTTTATCTATACAGGACATTAGCAGAGCTTCTACTAAGTACTTTTTGTAGGTAATTCTTGCACGTGCAGGGTATAATATGATATTTACTGTTTAAACCTTGATAGTTCCAAGTGAGGTTTTCTTATTCTAGACCTTTGTTTGGGCCTAAAATTTTAGTTGTACTTTTATCATGGCCCTTTTGGGGTTTTCCAGAGGGATTTATTTGGGACCTCGTGGGCCCGGGTTTACCCGGGGTTTCTGCCCCTCAAAAGAAAAATTTTAAATGGGAATAGGAAATCAGAGGTGTCTGGCTGTAACTTAACTAAAGTGGAACAAAGGATTGAGTACACCCAACCCATCTGTCCTCCATTTGTTGTCCGTATCTGGGGAGGATCCCATACAACTTCGCTGGTTCAGTTGATTGTTACTCTATGTTTAGGGCGGCTTTTTAAAAAAACTCTTTCCCTCTTAAAAGTGGGTTTTTTCTACTGGAAAATATTTGAATTTTAAAAGATTTCTTAATTTTCCCTTTAAAGTTGCAGTCATTTTTTGTAATTAAAATCATTTCCTTTATGGAGGTCATTTTGGGGATGGCTCGTTAACTATGTGGTTGCTGGCAAACTTTGGCCACGTGCTATATAATAATACTTATGACTTTATTTTTCCAAATTTTGTTTCTAAACAAAACCCTTTTAAAAACGGAACATCACAAATATATGGAGGGAAAAAGGGTTGGGGTTTTTTTTTGTTTTGGGTTTTTTCATAAAATAAATTTTTCTGTACTTTTAAAAAACCTCCTTTACCCCGGTTTCCTGCCCCAGTGGAGCATTTAATTAAATGTCATAAATTACAAGTTCTCATAAAAACATACTAAGAAGAATTTTATAGAATTACCTTTCCAAATACATGCTTTGGGTTTAAGCGTATAGCACCTTTTTTAAGAAAGTAAAAAAAATGCCTTTCAGTTTCCCCCCTTTAAATTCTATGATTTTACTTATCAGGATATAATACAATAAAAAAACAAATTTTATATTAGGCTAAAAAATTTCAAAAAAAAAAAGTACTTCTGATGGGAAAAACAAACACATGAAAAATTATATACTTTTTAAAATTTTTTTTAACAGGTACCAGGGCCCAAAATCCCGAAGGGGTGGGGTTTAAAAAATGAACAGAAAAAAACGGAAAAATCTGGTACCATAAACCTGGCTGCTATAGTAATTAAAACACTTGTCCTCTAATAAGCATAGTAAAAGACATAACTAATGCATTGCCACTTTTAGCTCTTACACATATAAGATAAATGTAACAGTGCGGCGCTGACAGATGTGTGCCGAAGCGCCGACCGCAGATATCCAGGTGTGGATCCTCAGGGCCCACCGCAGGCACAGATGGCAGATGCAGGCAGTGGGTAGCCGAAGTGCAGGTCCTGTTAGCTGGCGCTGGGAGCAGAGTCCGGGCACCGCAGGTGTAGCCGAAAACGGGGGGACAGTCAAGTATAGTCTTGAACGTAAGGCACGGGTCCCAGGATGGTAACAGATAGATAAGGTGCCAGGGAACAGCAGGTGAGCAGACGGGTTACAGCGGCAGGTGTACAGCGGGTAACCAATAAACGTATGGCGGGAAATGTGAGACAGCAGCAGAACAGCAGCCAAGGGGTCAAGCTCTTGTGCTGGGTAACAACAACGAACTGACATAGAGTGAAGGAAGGAGGTTCCTTATGTAGCGAGAGGTTACAGATCACTGGCGGGGCCAAGGTACTCGGGACTCCTTAAATGGGGGTGCAGTGACACGCGCGTGCCCCTAGAGGGAGCACTTTGTGCCCCACAGGATACCAGGAAGCTGGAGGAAGCACAGGTGGTGAGGCCTCAGGATGGAGGAGCCAGGACAGGTGTGTGCAAAGAGCCAGGGACACCAGGGATGTCGCAGCAGCGGCCGGACAAAAACCGACACGGGAAACGCTGCGAGTCCATAGCAGGGACCATGGCTGAACCGTGACAGTACCCCCCCCCCCCCTTAAGCCCTCCTCCGGGCCCTTGCCGGGTACCCACAAAACGGCTAAGGGTAACCACTTCCTCCTCGGTATCCCAGGAACTGTCGTCAGGGGAGGTGTCCAGAGAGCCCCGGTGTAAACTTCTTGGACCTGGGGGAGAAGCAAGAAAACAGTAGGCAGGGGGAGGGGGGGTGGGAGTCAGGGGTGTCTTTACAGACCAAAGGTTCTTCTTGCACACATGGTTCTTCCATCGGCACAGCAGAACCAACGACAGAGAAACGGGTGGGCAGGGCTGCTCCAATGGGCGGGCTTGAGGCAGTGAGAGTGGAAACGGGCTTGCCCCATTGGACGACTTCACCCGTTCGCCAATCCAGGGATGACTGTGAAGCTGGAACCAGGAAGCCTGAGCAAGACTGGAGCAGAAGAACTTGGCAGGACGTAGAAGGATATGTCCTCTTGGTGGAACCTCCAATTTGTAGAGACACAGGCGGGGTTCGGAACTGGACTGGCTCCTTCAGGATCTCCCCGTTAACGATGAAAAACGTAGTGGTTTTTCCAGACAGAAACAGGCAGGCAGAACTTCTCCAGTAGGGACGGATGGATGAAGTTCTCGGAAAGACCGGAGTCCAGAAGAGCAGGCACTTCGACGCATCCCCAAAGTTGAAAAACGTGGGGTGACTGGAGTGGTCAAATGGGAGCAGGCACACCGTTATTCAGGGTAACTTCACCCAAAACCCCATGGTGCTGAGGTTTCCGGTGCGCAGCTGGGCGGACTGGGCAGTTCTTCAGGAAATGACGGGTACCACCGCAGTACAGGCACAGGTTTAAACTGGGGTCGACGGGCGCGTTCCTCTGGGGTGAGATGAGTGCGGTTGACTCCATAGGCTCATCTTGGAAAAACGCAGGTGCAGGCGAGGTGGGCTCGTGGTTTCAGGTACAGAGCGTGGAGGCTTGCGAGGCCGGTGGACGCTGGCTGCGGCGTAGCTCAAGCTCCCTCTCAGCAAAACGGATGTCGATCCGGGTAGCCAAAGCGATGAGGTCGTCCAATGTGGTGGGTAGGTCACGACCAGCCAACTCGTCCTTAATGCGTCCATCGAGGCCCCCCCAGAAGGCAGCAAACAGGGCCTCATTGTTCCAGGCAAGCTCGGAGGGCCCGGGTAAAGGACCTGGATGGCATACTGGCCCACGGTGGAGTCGCCTTGACGGAACCGGAGCAAAAGATGAAGCAGCAGATGTGTTCGCCCAGGTAGCTCAAAGTCTTCCGGAAGGCGTTCAGGAAACCCCCGGAGGTCCCCTGTCAGCGGATCTCCTTTCTCCCCAGAGGTGAACCCAGGCCAAGGCCTCACCTGAGAGCAGGCTGATGATGAAAGCCACCTTGGCACGGTCAGATGGGAACTGGTGACCAGGACCTCAAAGTGGATTGTGCACTGATTTAGAAAGCCGCGACAGGTATGGGATCTCCGGAATAACGGGCTGGCAGAGGCAGGTGCAGGCTAGGACCGGCATGACAACAGGAGGCGGAACCACAGCAGATGGCGGAGCAGTTGTAGGTCCAATGCAGACACGACTTCATCTAGACGGGGTGGTGAGCGTCTTCAGCTTCTGAAATAACTGCTCCAGATGAACGCCCTGACGGTTCACAACGGTTACAAGTTTCAGCAGAGTCACTCCGGCGGGATCCATATTGTATGGTCAGTTCGTACTGTAACGGTGCGGCGTGACAGATGTGTGCCGAAGCGCCGACCCGCAGATATCCAGGTGTGGATCCTCAGGGCCACCGCAGGCACAGATGGCAGATGCAGGGGGTGGGTAGCCGAAGTGCAGGTTCCCGTTAGCTTTGGGGCTGGAGCAGAGTCCGGCACCGCAGGTTAGCCGTAAACGGTTTACAGTCCAGGGTTTAGTCTTGAAGTAAGGCACAGTCCCAGGATGGTAAAAAGATAGATAAGGTGCCAGGGAACAGCAGGTGTAGCAGACAGGTACAGCGGCAGGTGTACAGCAGGTAACCAATAAACGTATGGGTGAATGTAGACAGCAGCAGAACAGCACCAAGGGGTCAAGCTCTTTTGCTGGGTAACAACAACGAACTAACATAGATGAAGGAAGGAGGTTCCTTATGTTAGCCAGAGGTTACAGGTCACTGGGCGGGGCCAAGGTACTCTGACTCCTTAAAAAGTGGGGCAGTGACGCGCGCGTGCCCCTAGAGGCAGCACGTGTGCGCACAGGATGCCAGGAAGCTGGGGGAAGCACAGGGGGTGAGGCCCAAAGGAGTGGAAGGAGCCAGGACAGGTGTTTTGCAAAGAGCCAGGGACACCAGGGGATGTCGCAGCAGCGGCCGGGACACAACCGACACGGGCACGCTGCGAGTCCATAGCAGGGACCGTGGCGTGAACCGTGACAATAAATACCTTATTCATAGCATAAACAAAAAAAAATTAAAAATTAAGTACACTTTTACTGCTTCCATAGGAATTCAGAGGGTATGTAGTAACCAGGTAATGCATATTAAATGATTATTTGATCATCAGCAAGTGTGACCCTCTCTGTAAAAGCAAATGTTTGGACAATTTGCTTGTCTGAAGCATTCAGGCATGTGTTAACACAATGTCAAAAAGGAAAAAAACATCAGCAGTGATCTTAGAGAAGCAATTGTTGCTACCCATCAATCTGAGAAAAATGATGAGGCTGTTAGGTTATGTCTACACAGCAATGTTAAAATGCCGTCAGATTTGCACTAAAAACCGTGGTCGGTTTTCTGATTTACCGTGGAAGATCCAACAGGTTTGAAAATCTGATGGAATCGAGCAGATTTTAAAACCAACTGGAAAAAATCCATGCTGTATAGTCTACAGCATGGATTTTTTATTGTGGTCTACACAGCACTGAGTACAGTTGGATTTTCGGTGGATTCTAAATACTGAATACACTGAAAATCCGATGAGAATCCAGTGCTGTGTAAACATAGCCTTATTATCAAACGATTTAAAGTCCAGATTTGTTAACAAAATTGCTTTTATATGAACAATGTTAAGTATTATAGTACTTACATTGTCTCTCCTAGGAGTCCTGTCAGGTTTTACTTTGCTTTTTCCTCTGGAATCTCGATTTATATGATGTAAAGCTATACAGAAGCAGCAAAGCTTGATTTGACAAATAACATAATATAAAGGCACACAAAGTTACCTCAACCTTTTCAATGCTTTTGAATAGCTTTTTTTGTGATCTAAGATCAGATTACATAAAAAGCCACGATATCAACGTCAAGTTAAACTCTGCTACAGCCATATATCACAGAGCTCAGCATCTCTCCCTCTGCAGCATATGACAGCATAAATCAGTGAAAGTTTTACTTCAATCTCTTCATCTCCATTCTTCCTATTTTGTCTCACATTGCAATTAAATTGGTAAACTATTTAACGAATTCATCTCTATGTTTACAATGAGATCAGTTGTTCCCCAACTTCGTCACTTTCCTGTGTCTGGACAATGGCCAACTGGCTGCAGCAGGAGCTTCCCCCCATCTCTGCCTTGTCTGCACTAGAATACAAATATTGTTTAGCCCTGCCCTTTATATAAGCCCTATTTACTCAGCAGTAGACCAGTGCAAGAATTTTTTCCAAACTGTTAGTTTTAAGAACAGGCAGAAAATCTTGCAGATTGACATAGTGTAAACCAGATTATCTACATTTTGCTATTATTATTTATGTCTAGTCTTCTCTGTTAGACTTTGCTATTTAGCATTCCTAATGTAACTTATAAAGCATGTTCAATTAGCTACACTTTAAAGGGGTTGTCTCACTACAAAGAATAGCTTTCAAAATGTAGGGAACACTAAATGAAGATGTTTTCCAAATATATTGTTGTTCATCTCTTTTTGTTTATCACCTTCTGAAGGCTCTCAGGTTTCCCAAGTGACCGACCTGTGTACTCCTTCTCCTCTGCTGTTTGTTCTATCTGAGAGCAGGGAGTGAGGTCATCACACAGGTTGCTGCAGCAGTGTGAAAGCTGTGTGTTATTGATCTTTTAGACAAAGACTAATTACCTACTGTTTATTTTTTAGCTCAGAAGCTTCTCCAGACCTCAAAAAAGGTAATTTAGCTAATCTAGACTGATAAACAGAGAAGGTCTGAATACATGGAGCTCATATGCTAATTACAGACAGCTTGACCAGGAAGTGACAGAGCAAAGCAGCATTATTTCATTCATGCATCCTATGAAACTTTGAGATGAGACAACCCCTCCAGAAAAAAATAAAGCCTCTCACTCCTATTACTATGGTAATTTTTTTTTGTATTTATATTTAGCGTTATTTTCTTTTTTATACTTCTGCTTGTTGTAAACAGAATAAAAAAGGAAAACTATGAAAGTATCATATTCTTGCACTGTGCCACTGGAAAAGAAAAGATGAAAATCTTTTATGTCCCAAGGAGAGCACAGTCTTAATAAGGTAGATGATGTTCCTCCAGTAGTTAAAGCCATTTATATATTCACTATCAAACCAAGTCACTGTATTAAAGTGGGTAAATTCTAATTTATGCATGGCTTCGACTTCATTTTCATCTTTTAATCTTGTTGTTTTTCTTAGACGATTGTCAATTAAAACTACACAGCAAAAAGATCTATTGTCTTACTGCTTTATGTGTACCTGCAATCTGCAGCTACCAGTAATTATGTGGAATTTGCTTAATTTACTTAATGAACTTTATATGTTTCTACACCAGATAATAAAATTTAGAAAGTCACTGTGAAAAAGTTAGGCTAATTCCAGAACTTTCATTGTCACATATATGCCTCTTTACCTCTCAGCCTTACATAACCTGTTTCAGTCTTAAAGGGATATTCTCACCATGCTGTTTCACAGAGTCTGCTCTTCACAGCCAGCTTCAGGCTCTCACTTCCAGTTCAGGCGGTGATTTGTTTAATAGCAGTGACTGGCATATCGCCTCTGCTATTCATAGCTGAGCCTGTAAGAGAGACATTGGTGTTGAAATGGTTTTAACCGCAGAGCACAAGGCTACTGAGCTCTAAACGGTTAAAGTTTGTCAGTAAGAAAGATAAACTAGCTCCTGTGCTGTTGATAAGACACACCATTTTACCATCCTGGCTACTGCTAGAGCAGAAAGAGATAGTCATTAACCTAGTAAAGCTTGTGTACATAAGCAGGAAATAAGACTGCTCTAACTCTAAAGGGAAGCAAATTCAGAACAGCAATGTATTTGGTTGTAATCTTTATTTACCTTTACCCAAATATTTAAAGCTAATCAATGTGATGAGAAAACCCCTTTAACACTTTAACGCACCATGACATTTTAGTACGTCAAGGTGCATGGCTGATTATTGCACCATGACATACAGAAACGTCATGGTCATCGTCTGGGCACAGGAGCCGGCAGTGATTGACAGCCAGGCTACTGCAGTTGTGGCTATAAGTGGAAAAAACTCAGTTCCTGGCCAATTAACCCATTAAAAATTGCAGTCAATAGCGACCGCAGCGGAGAGTTTGACTAAGGGAGGGAGCTTTTTGGTTTTCCATAGGCACCAGGGGAAATAAGCCAAAAAAAAAAATTTGGGAAAATTGCCCCCTAAAGGTCTTTTTCTGATCTTATGGGGGCACAATATGCAAAATAAAGTAATAAAAAACACACAAGCACAAAATAATAACATTTTATTAAAACTAATAAAGCCTAAACGCAACTTTTAGCCCTGCCCCTAAAGACTCTAAAAATGGAAAAGTGACACAATGAAAAAACTTGTTTTAGTGTCACTCTTGCTGTTAAAAATGTATATTATTTAAAAAAGGACTGTAAAAATATCATAAAAATCAAGCTATATAATAGAAAAAAAAAGAAAACAAAAAAGAATTAAAGTACCCGACGGCGTGAACATGTAATAGTGCTCAAACCAGCATGTACTCTGGAAAGGGAAAATGTGCCTGGTCAGTAAATGGGGTAAACCAGCCAGTCAGAAACTGTAACAAGGAGAGTTCATTGCTTTTAAGGGTTTTCATATTTGGACCTCCAGAGGAACAGCAGTTTCAGATACAGCTCGTTTTACAGAACATGGACCCCGTTTATTAGCTATGTGCCCTTATGTGAAGGGGTTTGTCGTAAGCTATCTTTAACTAACATGCAATGACACATCTTGCTGGTTGTAGCAGTTATGTAGACAGGAATCATTAAATAGAAAGTGACACTTCATTTTTGCTTCTAATTTATTTTTGCACCAGGCTGAATCATAATGAAAAGTCAAGGATTTCATAAAACTCTTCCAGTGCCTTATCCAACCAACACAGCAGGTTGCAGTGAATAACCCCTGCATTAAGCATTTAAAAGCAGAATGTCAGGGTAGACTTGTCTGCGGCACTTCTCTACAGAAGCCTCATTACAAGTATGGATAGAACGCCAATGCATCCATCAGCTGCTGTCATGTTATGCAGCACATTAAGACGCATGCAGAAATTCAATTATTGCCAGTGGAATGTCCCTGTCCATTGCCTTTATCTAAGGTACTGCTGATCTTCACCTCAACATGGGATGCATTCATCATTATATGGCAACCGGACAACATTCATTGATTATTCAGACTGTTCTAAATCTGTGCGTAGCAAAATGTGGCATATGTTTATTCATTTAACATGTCATATGTCATAATATTCTCCTACTTACACATTTTTATATATTTCATGTATACAAACACTAATATATATATATATATATATATATATATATATATATATATATATATATATATATATATATATATATTTATATATATATATATATATATATATAACACGTATCTCACAAAAGTTAGTACACCCCTCACTTTTTTGGAAATATTGTATTCTATTGTTTCATGGGACAGCACTTCAACACTTAAGATTTGGCACTTTGATACCATGTAAATTAATCAGTTTGAAGATCATATAACAGTGTAAATTTACTGTGCCATCAAAATAACTCAACACATAGACATCAATGTCTAAACTGCTGGCAAGAAAAGTGAGTGCACCCCAAGGGGAAAATGGACAAATTGTGCCCAATTTTCCATTTTTCCTCCACAGTGTCATATGACTTGTTAGTGTTACAAGTTCTCAGGTATGAATGGGGAGCAGGTGTGCTATATTTGGTGTTAGCGCTCTCACACTGTCTCATACTGGTCACTGTAAGTTCAACATTGCTCCACATGGAAAAAACTGGCTGAAGATCTGAAAAAAAGAATCGTTGCTCTATATAAAGATGACATAGGCTATAAGATTGCCAACACCCTGAAACTGAGCGGCAGCTCAGTGGACAAGACCATACAGCAGTTTAACAAGACAGTTTTCAATCAGAACAGGCCTCGCCATGGTCGACCAAAGAGGTTGAGTGCACATGCTCAGCGTCATATCCAGAGATAGTCTTTTCAGAATAGAAGTAGGAGTGCTGCCAGCATTGCTGGTTAAAGGGGTGGTTAAAGGAGTGGGAAATCGGCCTGTCAGTGCTCAGATCATATGCCACACACTGCTTTAAATTGATCTGCATAGCTATAGTCCAAGAATGAAGACTGTTCTAAAGAGGATGCACAAGAAAGCCCACAAACAGTATTCTGAAGACAAGCAGAATAAGAACATGGATTACTGGAACCATGTCCTGTGGTCTGATGAGACCAAGATAAACTTATTTGGTTCAGATGGTGTCAAGCATGTGTGGCAGCAGTGGTGAGGAGTATAAAGACAAGTGTGTCTTGCCTACAGTCAAGCATCGTGGTGGGAGTGTCATGGTTTTGGGCTGCATGAGTGCTGCCGAATGTGGGGAGCTACAGCTCATTGAATGGCAACATGTACTGTAACATTTAGAAGCAGAGCATGATCCCCTCCCTTTGGAAACTGGGCCACAGGGCAGTATTCCAACATAATGACCCCAACACAAAACTCCAAGACAACCACTGCCTTGCTAATGATAATGAGGTGCTGGACTGGCCAAGTATGTCTCCAGAACTAAACCTTATTGAGCATCTGTGGGCATCCTCATACAGAAGGTAGAGGAGTGCAAGGTCTCTAACATCCACCAGCTCTGTGATGCAACTTGTGAAGCTTTAGTGAACTCCATGCCCAAGAGAGTTAAGGCAGTGCTGGAAAATAATGGTGGCCACACAAAACTTTGGGCATAATTTGTCCAGTCACATTTATGGGTGTATTTACTTTTGTTTCCACTGGTTTAGACATTGATGACCGTGTGTTGAGTTATTTTGAGGGCACACCAAATTGACACTATTATACAAGCTGTATACTGACTACTTTACATTGTATCAAATCCTCAAGTCATCAGTGCCGTCCCATGAAAAGATATAATACAATATTTACAAAAATGTGAGGGGTGCACTCACATTTGTGAGATAGTGAGATACTACATGCATATATATTTATACACTTTTGAGTCACAGTATTATGACTTCTTACAACTTCTTCCTACTTTTGACATCACCAGACAGACATCGTGAAGCTCACAAGTCTTGAGCTGGTTCGGTGGCTGTGTAAACTGTCCAATAGGCTGCCTGCACACATATCCATCATCACTGTTATGGGTAAGAGGGGCCATTGATCCCAAATGATGTAAGTTTGTGACCTGTTTGTGTGCTGCTGTGGTGTGGTGTATTGTGAGTGAAGAAATGGCAGCATTGTAAATATGCAATGTGGAAACTGATAAGCACCTTGTGTCATTGATGTGAGAGGTAAACACTGACTAGTAAGGTGCACAAGGGCGGAACGACATGCTACAGTGGGGCAGCTCACCGCCAAAATGAACCCGGGGGATACCAGACATATTTAAAACAACAGTACAGTGTATGGGGCTCCAGAAGATAAGGATGGAGTCTACACCTCTTCTAATGAAGTTGCATCAACAGAAACGGCTTCAGTTTTCACAACAGTATCAGAATTAGACATTCCCTGATTGGCAAAGGGATTCCTTCTCTAGTAAGTTATGCTTTCTGCTAAATTGGATGCTGTAGTGTCAGGTGAGAAACATCAGAGAACAAACACCTTGCAACCATTGCTGGAAAAATTCTAGCTGTTGGCAGCGTTATGGTCTGGGAAATGTTTTGCGTTCTCTGGGCCCAGTAATCCATGTAAAAGGTACTCTCAGCTGATTTTGGTATTAATCCATCTTTGCAGATCACTTTCAGACAAAAAAAGCTGATTGCCTTCCCTTGGGCAGATGGGCTTTACCAGCAAGACAATGCGTTGTGTCACACACCTAGTCCCCTAAAGCTCCGGACTTGAACCCAATTGAGCATCTGAGAGAACGCTTTGATCATCCTGTTTCCTCTATGGCTATTCCCCCCAAACACTCTCCAGCAGCTGTGGGATGCAGTCAGCATAGCTCCAGATAACTGTGACAACCTATCACTCCCCCCCCCTCCCCCCAGTCCATCTATCTGCTGTTCACGCTGCATTTGGAAGGCCTTAGTTACTTAAAGGGATCTTTCAATTTGGTGTTTTGTACAGGTTGTCCTGAGTCTCATTTGGTTACAGTGAATGGAAGGTTCTGATTGGGGGACTTCCTCTCTTTGATTTATATAACAATCCCTTTACAAAAAATGGTATTGTCCCTCTTGTAAAAGGATATATTGTGTGTCAGGGTGTTTGTAGAGGGTTCATCTTCAGTCACAATAAATGAATAATATTTTCCACATGAACTCCAGGACACCTCTGCAGTAAGGATAGAGGCTATAAATATTCTGAAAGAGGAAACCCATGAAAAGTCCATGAAAGTCATTAATGTTGAGTAGGATCTTACTTCATTTTAGACAGTCCAAACATATTCATTAATACAGTTTCGGCAAATTAGACAAAACAGGATATAAAACTATTGCAGACTGCTTATATTCATTTAATGATTTGACACTAATTACAACTCCCCTTGGGAAAATTGAGCAAGCACATAATTCTTCTCATATTAAACCCATAATGACACACCTAAAAGGTCATCACTGATTCATAGAGGTATCACAGTTCATAGCACGGAGGACAGTTTATCAAAATTAGTGCTAGAAAAAGTAAAGAGGTTGCCAACAGCAACCTATCACATTTTAGCCCTCATTTGCCAGAAGCCTATTAGTAGATAAAAGCAGTGACCTTGATGGTTGCTAAGAACATTTCAGGAGGGTGACTAAGGTTATGTGCCAAAATGTGGGATACACTGAAGGAGAAGTGTATACATGCTGCATTTAGTGGCGTTTGACGCCTTGGTTCTTGCTTCACTTTGGGTATCCATGAGAGTATCATGAAAAATAGTTGATCTTGATATATACCACAGAGGAGCCATAGAGAAGAACAGAATAAGCACAGTTTTACCTAGTCTATGTTTGCTCTTCTTCCCAAATAGTTTCTGTGCTGGACACCAAAGTGTGGTCTACCACTTGTGTGTTTGGCTGTGCATTTGGCAAAAAGAACAAACGTAGTCCAAATAAGATTACACTTGCTCTGTTGTTTGCTATGGTTCCACCACGATATACATCAGGATACCATTTTATATGGTTCCTTTAATGGATACCTGAAGCAGAGCAGGAAATAAGGTGTGAACCAAACCTTAGTCTTGTGATTCGCATGCAGCTGACAATATAGCAGCACGGAATTGCCTTCTCTGCCGACCAGCTCATGGTTAGGTAGTGAGAGCTAGAATAGGAAGCCATGTAGAAGTATGTAATTGGTAACCGCTCAGTTGTCTATCCATTTTATAGGTGAAGTCCATACAGTGACATACATTAGGCATGTGTCCCACTAAGGTTGATGCTGATGTCATAGCAGTAAAGATTGCATGTCTTAGAACACTGTACTGTAGTGAAGACTGTGAGAACCTTCTGATACCACACAATTACCTTCATAGTTATATATGCCTTTAAATCTTGCCAATAAATCCTTGTCTTTGTTCAAATTCACTTTTAATATTCGCTTATTCAATATCATTCATGTTTCAACTTACAATGTATTGCGTTTATGAAACAAAGTTTAGATATGAGACCTGTTGTATGAAAAAATGTATAAGAAAGGTACATTGAAATAAATGTACCACACAATTACCACCATAAGCTGGGCTCTGGAACAATGCCACTTCTGCATCATAGAGATTTGGTAGGTGGGCAGCAACTGGAGAGGGCAGAGAGAGCCTACCTAAACATCAAAGGCAAGCAGCTAGAACAATCTAAGGCTATGTCTACACCGCACAGGAAAACGATCGTATCTTCGGTGCTTTTATTTTTTTTAAAAGCGCCGAAGATACGATCGTTCCTGCGACTCCATAGACGGCAATAGTAAAGACGAGCTGCAGTCTACACAGCTCGTCTTTTCTCTGCCCGTCATTCAGCAGCGCCGTATTATACAACATGTTGTATAGTACGCCGGCGCTTCTCGTTTTCTTACCGTCTTCCCATACAATACAATTGTATGGGCGACGTCAGAAAAACGAAAAGCGACCGCGGTTTTTGTCCAAAGTGTGACAAAAACCGCGGTCCTTCATCAGAGAAAAAACGGCTGCTTTTGGACCGTTTTTTGTTCGATGCAGTGTAGACATAGCCTAAGACCTAAGAGTCAAGAGAAAGTGAGTGAGTGCAATATCAACAGCCTACAAACCTCTATAACACAAAACTGTGCCTCTTCATGCGAACTACTAAGGATATTGCACTGTGATCAATGGTAGAGAAACCACCAAGCATGAGTTTCTTCTCGAGAGTAAAGATTTAGTAAGTTAAAGTAATGTTCCCAGCACGTACTTTGATGACATATCAATAGGCTATGCCATCAAAGTGTGGGACCCACGCCTATCTCAGGAGCTGGCCCCTGAAAGTCTGGGCTCAGAATAGAGAGACAGTTGTGCATGTGCGGTACTCTCCCTTTTATTCTATGGGAGTTTCAAATACAGCTGAACACACCGTACTCGCACCTATCACACAATCATATCATATCAATAGGATATGCCATCAAGGGCATGGTGTAAACACCCCTTTAAGCATTGTAAGTGGAAAAGTGGTTTTTTGCTTTTTTTCTCCACCCGGCGCACCACTATGGGAACCCACCCAAATCACGGAACCTTAAAAATTTGAAAACCCTTACAGAAATTTTGGGAAATTTAATTCTTAGAAATTTCTCATTTCCATTATTTCCATTAGTAGCAATATAAAGAAAATTAAAATTTAAAATTTGAGCACCCCTTTTGCGGAATTTGGGCCCAACCCCCTGTTTTTCACAAAAACAAATAGGACATGGGGCCCCCTAGATTTTCATGTGATGTGTGTAAAAAATTTTTCCCAAATCACGAGAACTTTTTTATTCATTCATGCACTTGACCAACCTTTAAACAAATACAACCTTACAAAACCATTATAAAATTCATGACAGTTATAGTTTTAACAAATCATCACAAAATTAAAACCCCCCCCTTTCACTAACAATCAGTTCCCACATAAATAGACAAATTATCAAAATAACCCCCCCCTACATAAATGACAGTCCCCTTAATTGATGCCAGAACAAATGGGTTTTTTTAGTCAAAATTGTCTATACAGCGCTTATTTGTTTTGATGAAATACCTTAAATGGGGAAGGCCGGGTTTAAACAAATCTGTCCCTGCCTTCTCTTGGAAGTTTGGCAAAGACAAATTTTTCACCCCGCCCAAGGGTTTTCAGGAAAACCAAAAATTTTTTAAAAACTACCCCCGGGATTTTTATATTTCAAAACCGGGGGTCTTATCTATTTTTGAAAAAATTGAATTTGAGTAAATTTAAGGCATAGTTTGGTGTCATTACTCACCAGTGTGTCCGCCCACTCCCTACTAAATTAGGATCTAAAAAGAACACCATAGGGGGGGACACAAGGAAATTCGTTTTTTATTTTTTTTTTTTACTTACCTTTCCCATGTAAGTCCCCTTAAGGGGTTTTTTTCCCCCAATGTAATTTGAGGGGGGAACCCTCCAAGATGGGTTTTTTTAATCATTTTTCCCTAAAAAAATGATTACAAAAATGAAACTTGGAGCTCCCGTTTTTTCTCAATCCCCCTTTAAGTTACCTCAAATTTTCCCCTAGACACGACCCAGGACTGACGGGGCCACGCTTGCTTTGAAACACTTCTTATCTGATGACAGCAAAATGAATTAGCTTTTAAGGCACCGTTTAAAAGGGGCATTTAAAAATGAGGCTTTTTTTCCTTGTGTTTTAAAGAACCCCACTGTTGTCCGTTTTTATTTCATTTAAAGTTTTTGAGACCCCCTTCCCTCACTCCTCACCCACCCCCCCCTCTCAGCCCTGAAACCCTCATGATTCAAGGGGGAAATTTTTTGACATTCTTCCTTTCCAAAGGGGAGAGAGGAAAGAAACTTGCATCCGGGCAAATCCCCAAAAAATTTCAGTTCCACTAAATAAGTCTTCCACGAAATATGTTCAAGAACAATTTGCCTTTTGGGCAAAGCT
Source organism: Phyllomedusa bahiana (assembly GCA_025379985.1). Classification (NCBI taxonomy): domain Eukaryota; kingdom Metazoa; phylum Chordata; class Amphibia; order Anura; family Hylidae; genus Phyllomedusa; species Phyllomedusa bahiana. The sequence continues at coordinate 187,603 of JAODAL010000676.1, forward strand.
ACCAAAAATTTCCCAACTAACCAAAAAAAAAATTTTATATCCCTAAAAATTTCCAAAACTTTAAAAAATCTTTAAAAATTAAAGAACCAAAATTTTTGCTAAAAATTTAAATTGGTAGGAATGGGGTTTTTTTTTTGGCCCGAACAAATAAACCCCACTTTTCCCCCAATAAAAAATTTTTTGGAGCTGGCTAGATTTTTGCATTTTAAAATCTCCCAAAATTTTTTCCATCTTGATTCCCCTGCCTCCCACCTGCGGTAAAAGCCCAAAATTAAAAAACCACCTTCTCCACACCCGGAGTAAAAACTTTTTTGGAAAGTTAGGGAAAGTTTTGGGTACTTTGGCCAAAAGGCAAAAAGTTTTCACCTTGATTTCCCAGCCAAATTTTTTTCAAATAGAAATAAAAACAGATGGTGGTCGCACGTATACTGTATGTTAGCACAAAGTATGTAAAACCATTGTTGCTTTTGCTTCTCTTTATGCTTCTTAGAAGAAAGAACACAATATACAAGGCCTGTGCTTAATATAATGCACCATAAACATTTAAAGGGTTAAAGGACAGCAAAAGGGGTACTTTAAAATTCAAAATGCTTCATTTAAAATTTGAAGAAAAAATTTTAAATTTATTGAAATTTGCCCTTGTGTAAAAAGGCAGAACGAAGCTCAGCAGCATTCTTATACATACCCTGGAGTGAAACTTTAGCTGGATAAATGCGGGAAAAAAAAATTTTGTTTCGGACAATAAAAAGAAATTTATTCAAAACCCAAATCAAAAGTAAAATTTTTTCACTGAGAAACAATCATATTACAGCTTTTACTCTTTAAGATTATTTTTCTTAAATTTTGAAACAAAGGGAAAGATTTTTGGTGAATGCTCATTGGGGGCGGCCCCAAAAAAAAACTTTTGCCCGTCCAAATTTCTCTAAAATAAAAACTTAATTTTCCCAAAAACTAGGCGAAATAAACAAAAGGCACGACACATTTGGGAATGTGCCTAAAGAAAGGCACTTTAAAATAAGCTAAAAAGAAAACCTATGCGCCTAAAAAAAGCAAGGGCGCCTAAAAAATGGGGCATAAAATTTTGCAATGAAAATAACCACAGGCCAGTTTTTTTGACACTTCTTTTCATTCAGGCACTTTTTAACACTGTTTTAATGACCTTTCTTTTCAGTTTAGGGTTCCCCTTTGGGATTTTTACACATTTTTTTTCCAAAACAAATAATTAACCCCCAAACCATTTTCCGCAGCCTTTCCTCCCCAGCCTTTAAACAGTAAACATAACTTAGTTCTGGAACGGTAAAAAGGGTTTTTGGATTTTTGGTACTTTTTTTTAAAAATCATTTTCCCCAAAGGGGGGAAAAAAAGGTCCCCAAATTGCCCGAGACTTTTTGAACTGAATTTCAACAACTTAAGGTAGCTCACATTAGCTTTTTTTAAAACGGGGATTTTTCACATTTAAAAATTTTTTTCTTTTTTGGTCATTGTTTTTTTTTCATGTAAAAATACAATTACAAAAATTAATATCTGCTTACCTTTCAATGAAAAGTCAAACAAAAATGAATTATATGCGCCAGTAATAGACCGTACCCATGGGGAAATTTAGTTTCCCTTTTTGAAAAATGGTCCTGGGTTTTTAAAATAAAGAGAATTCAGACCCCTAAAAATGAAGTGGTAAAAAAAAATAATATTATACTTAGCTTCCCAAATTTTTTTTCCCCTTTTCTCGTTTTTTGGGGCCTCCATCTTCCTGTTTTCATTATAGTAATGAAAATGTGTCTTATAATGGTGTTTGGTCCCAGGAGCCAAAACACTGACCAAGTAATTTACTGCCTTGGGCCTTTCCATGATTTTAAATGGTCTTGATGACAGCCAAAAGCAGCACAGGAGTGGAACTTTATTAAAAGTGGAGGTCTTATAGAAAACCCATTTTCATACACTAGATTAGGGTATTCTTAAAGGGGTTTTCTAAATACGATTAGCTTTCGACATGTATGGAAAGGTAAATGAAGACTATTCATAAATACATTGCTTTTTATTTTGCTTTTTTGGAATAAAGAAAAATTTTTTTCTCTTCGAGTGCACACAAGTTTTTTTTTGGGGTTTCCGACAATCTCCCCTTCCCCCCCCCTTATCTGGAAATTTGCGGGAAATGCTGTTTTGACCAAGGTGATCACCACACTGGTTACCCCTGAGCTTTTGTTTGGTTTTAAATAAAAAGGTTTTTTACTTTTTATTGGGTCTTTTATCTTCTTTAATAAATTTTACAAATCCTGCCCGTCATTTCAAATTTTAAAAGGGCCCTTGGGGAAAAACAGACTGATCTTTCCAAAACCTTTCTATAAAACCCGCCCCAAAAACCGAACAGGAATTTTGAGTCTGAACCGGCTGTGAATCTGTGAAACCATTTGGGGAAAAAGCACTTTAAACAGTAAGGGGGGCGTTTGGGTCCACTTTTTCAGGACCTTTTCTCCTGGGCAAGTTGAAAAAAAATTTGCGTCCCCACTCTAAGCTTGTGGGATCCCATTTTACAAAGCTATGTTTACACATCTGAATGTTGAAAAAAGGGATTTTTCTAAAATGTTTCCTTTCTCCAAATGGGGCTTGCATTGGAATTGCACACTTGCTGCCAGGTTTGCCCATTGATCACAGCCTGTTGTTGTGATCTGCTCATTGTATTGGAAGTCTTGGGGAACTACAATAAAAAAAGAAAAAGTAAGTAAAAAATTGTTAAAAAAAATAAAAAGTTATATTCCTTTTATCACGTAGGCCCACCTTAACCTGTTTAACAGGTGGAAAAGACCCCACTGTCTAAAACAAGGTACAATAAAAACATTATAAACAAAAAGGACAATAATGCCCAAAATATAAAAAAATATACGGATATATATTGAATTTTTTGGAAAATTAAAAATTTTCCTGCTTTCATGATATTTTATCCTTAAAGTAGGGGCATTTAAATCAAAAGCAAAACAATTTAATTTTTTTCCCCTTCAGCAATTTAATGAAACATTAGCCAAAAAACAATGAAGGGGTACACCATCAAAAAATGTCAAGGTCTCAAATTTTTTCCTGCACGTGGCCTTTTAAAATCAATTACAGCTTACCAAAGCCCTCCCCTTGCTGTTCCACAAGTAGAGTTAAATTTACCGCTTTTGGGGGATTGGGATTTCCCCCTCTTTTTGATGGGGTGCCCCTTTGGCATTGAGGTTCAGGGTAAAAAGATTACAAGCTTCTAAACGACGATTCAGCAATATCATATTGGTTTTTTTAAAAGGGGGTTCCTGTCTTTGGGGGAAAGTGCAACCACTTCCCTTTTTTTGGGCCCTAAATATCCACACTGCTCCCAAATTTATGTGACCTCGATTAGGGTGGAGCAATGTCTTTTTATAAGGTTTTTTGATGAAGAGGGAAAAATACTTTTTTAATGATGTTATTCAAGATAAGGGGGACACGAAACCCTAAATTACAAATGAGGGCCGTTCGGGATTTGACTAGGAAAACCCCGCCCCACACTTTAAAACCCACTACCGGAAAACTCACAAATGACAGTGCTGATCACAGAGCTCCCCCTTGACGGCCAGCAACATTGGTGGGGCCCTTTAAAATTTTTTTCTCAGATGGAAAAGACTTTTTATAAATTTTAAAAGCACGAGGGGCCACTGGTCCTTTTTTCCCCGCTTAGAAAGCTCCCCGGCCCCGGGGATGACCCATGATGCCTGTCTTTTGTGGGTTTTTATCAGGTTTCCCTTGCGGGGCAAAATGGGGACACAGGCCACACTGGGGTAAATGGTTTTTGAAGCGACACTTGGGTGCCCTCACCTCCCCTTTTAAAACCGGCCTGGGTTTTTGTTGGTAAATTTTTCATCTGGTCCGCAGGGCATTGTTTTTCCCAATTTAAGCGGAAACCCCAAATTTTGGAAAGTAGCCAAAGGGGATCCCCTTCTTTCTTTTTGTGACCCCCCATTTTTCCCTCTATTTGTTTCAACTTGCTTTAAGACACCTGTGGGCACTGGGACGCTCATGGCCCCTTCCACTAGGGTATCCTGAGTTTTAAATCTCAAATTTAAATTGAACCTTTTTTAAAATTTATTTGGGGGATTCAGGGGTCAAACACCGGGGGAAAATTTTTCCTTAAAGGGGGGTGATCAGCTTCCTTTTCTTCGCTGATTCCCCACTTTCTTAGGGTTTCCCCGCTATGTGAATGCAGGGGCTTTTCTTCCCCTCCCCGCTGGATGACATCATCCCCCCCTTCAAATGCGGGCCCGAACCCCCCCCCCTCCCCCTCTGAGTTCCCCCATATCACTGGTTTTCTCTCCCCCATAATTCCCTATTTTTTTAAGAGCTTTTTATACAAACCACCGGGGGCATTCAATCAAAACCTAAACACTGATCTCTTTCCCCTGGGGATTATTGCACCCTTTTAAGAAAAGGCACAGATCTGCGTGGGAAAGGAGAAATAGGCACAGGGGGTTTAAAACTGTCAGTTTTCTCATTGTACAATCGGGGGCAGTCTGTTTTTTTTGCAGGGGTTAAAGGTTTAAAAGAAAATTCACGGCCCCAAAATCTGATTTAGAAAACACAGCCCGTGAAACGACCCCGGGGTGTACAGAAGTAAAAAGGGCCCCTCAGCTAGTGAATTGCAAGGGGGAAAGGGGTTTAGGGGTATTAACCCACCTGGAACAATTTTAAATAAAAACAAAAAATAAGGACACTGGGGAGAACAAGGCAGTTTTTCTAATAATCCAATTTCAAAGTTTTGTTTTTACTGTCCCCCTTTTTCGAAGACCATTTAAATGAAACGATAACACCCCTTTAACTCCTTGTTAGAGATACAAGTTGTCAAAGAGTAAATGAAAAACTGAATCCGCGGGCACGTGAAAAAATAAAGATGGCCTCATTTAGGGGCATTTTTAAAAAAAAAATTCAAGAAATTATAAGGGTTTATTTCCCGAAAAATTTCCCAAACCCAAAAGGGTAATATTCCTAACTTTTTCTGATATAAAATATATATATTTTATATTTTATTTAAAAATTAAAAATATAAATTTTAAAAACCCACAAATTTGCACTCTTGTAATGCTTTGGGCTGTTGGGGCCGAAGCCACTACCTATCGTGGTTGCATTTGTCTCTCAAGCTTAGCATATACATTATAAACACAAAACTTTTTATTAAATTTTGAGAAAAGTAGTGTTGTGTTTTTTATGCGGGCAAGAGAAAAAAGAAAAAACAGAGGGGCGGACAAAGGAAAGTTTCGTTTTTTAAAAAAAAAAAACCAACAAGTGGGAAAAAATCGCCACCTTTTTAATTTTTTGGGTCCGTAATGAAAAAGGGGACGACCTCTTAACCAAAAACAAAGGCCAGCGTCGAGTTTAATGGTTTCGAGCCATGGGTCCTCTGTTCCAGTAGCCTCAACAGCAGCGTGGACATGCAGAATCAGGGAAGAGAGAGAAAAATCCGGACCCGGCCTCCTCGGGCCAGAAGAAAACCCTCTCGCCGTCCCCTAAAACCCTAAGGAGGTTCAGTCCGGCCATTTTACATTGACCACCTCCACGGCGAGCGATTTTCTTCTGGCTGTGAGCGCCGGGTCGGGATTTTTCTCAATCTTCCCTTTCAAGCAATTGGCAGCCCACTAGTCGATACACTACCAAATGGTTTCCTGATTTTCTTACGATCTCCGGCAATTCTTGTCTCAGGCCGAAGCACATAAAAGTTAGGAAAGTATATTGGAAAGTTCCTTACTAAAATATGAGATTTTGAACTTTAAATTTTTTATTTTTGAATCAAGTAATTTTGGGGGTTTCATAAAATAAGACGTGAAACATGGCTACAATATGCCCATCTTTCGGGGGCCTTAAAAGGGCTTCCTTGGGGTCCCGAAAAAAACAAGGTTTTTTATTTCTATTAACTTGTTTTGCTAAATGTTAGACTTATTTAGCATTTTGGGAACATACACATTTACTACTTGCAGATCTCTTCACATCCATATATAAGGATGTAAAAAAAAGTGATACAACAGAAGGTAAGGAGGCAGTGAAAACGCATACACGCTAGATAATCATATCAGCACATAGCTCACTAGAGAAAACAGAATAACAAAAGAGCCCCCGACACTAAAATTGGGTTTCAGAACTATCTAAAACCCGATCTGTTTTACACCCCCTGTAAAATTTTTCCAGGCCCCAAATTTAAACAACCCCCAAGGTTTTTTTCTTTCCAGAGAACTGTTTTTATTAAAAATTGTTCAAAGATAACATGTCAGCTGCAGTATGAATAGCAAAGAAGAACCATTATACATAGTATAAATATAAATATTAAAGTCTAAATATATACTTGTAACCCATATGTCCATATACTCATACGTGTATATACAAAGTCCAGTCACAATATTATAACCACTTTCTACTTTTGACTTCGACAACATGTGGATCATGAAGGAAGTCACTGGATTGGTGGGTATTTAAGGTGTGCGATAGGCTGTCTGTACACATATCTCTCTTGGCTGTTCTGTGTAAAAGCTCACTGCCAAAATGAACCAGGAGGCTACCAGATGTGTTTAAGACAACAGTTCATTAAATCCTATGGGGCTCCAGGGCAGAAGGAACATGTATGGAAAGGTAAATGAAGACTATTACCAAATACATTGCTTTTTATTTTGCTTTGTTGAGGAGAAAAGAGAGATTTTATCTCTTCTGAGTACACACACGTTTCTTTTGGTTACCGACAATCTCTCTTATCTGATTAGCTGGTAGCTGCTGTCTGACCATGGTGAGTCACTCACAGCTGTGTGTAACTGAGCTTTGTTTGTTTAAGATAAGGAAAGGTTTTCACTTCTTAGTGCTGTGTAGTCTTCTGTACTACAGATTTTACATCTCCTGCAGTCATACAGGCTAAGTTAGGACTAGCAGAGCTGATATGACAATCACTACTATAGACTCGCCCACAGCCTGATCAGGAAGTGTGAGTCTGAACCTGGCTGTGACTCTGTGAAACTGCATAGTGAGAAAACCCCTTTAATCAGTAGAGGGGAGGTTGGTCCACTATTCAGGATCCTCATCTCCTGGGCAGAGTTGAAAAGGAGTGTGCTCTGCTAACAAAGTTACATTGGTAGAAAAGGCTTACTTTTCACTGGAGTTTTACAATTGGACTGGCAAAAGGTCACCTTCTGCAATGAGTCATGTTTCTGCCTCATCGAACAGATGGACATTGGAATTTCAGCTGAGACACATCAGAAAATAAACACCCTGCAGCCATTGCCGGAAGAACACAAGCCGGTGGCAGCAGCATTATGGTCTTTGGGATATTCTCTGGGCTCACTCATCCATGTGGAAGGTGCACACAACTGATTTGGGTATCATCTATTCTTGCAGATCACCCATACATGCTGATTGTCTTTCCACATGAGCAAAGTAAACCAAAAGATTGTTGTTGCTGTTATTTCCCACGTAATTAGCTGCTCAGAAGCAAACTCCTGGTTCTATAATCCACTAGTGTGAAAAAATATGTGCAATAAAAGTGCTGACTTGCAGTAGTAGTCACATCCAGAAACTAGAGAAATTTATTGGCACAGACAAGACCATGTAAAGCAAATAATCCTTTATTTCTCACTGCCTTTTAGTGGATATTTTAATGGAGAAATAAAAGATGTTTTATATGACCTTATCCGTGTCGATAAATTTCTGGATGCTAATTGTCTTCTCTGGGACGGATAGGAACTTTTAGCAAGATATTGCAACATGTCACATGGCAAGAAATGCTTAACATAGGCTGAAAGAGCATGACCATGACTTCCAAATTGTCACGAGTGGCGCCGCAGCCCGGGGTCAGGGCTGCGGACGCACTCGTCCTTGCCCCGTCCCTGCTGCGCTCGAGGAGCGTTGGGCTGCGGACTGCGGGCGCGCTCGCTCCCACGGGCGCACGGACTCACCTGACCACGCTCCTGCTCCTTCTCTCCTGACTGCCGACCAGTGTGCGCGTCCCCGCTCCTTAGGGCGCGCGCGTGCCGCCTCTCCCGGATTTAAAGGGACAGCGCGTCGGAAATTGGGGTTGCCGGTCGCTGACTCTATATACGGGCTCCACCTCTTCCTGGACTCCGCCGAATCCATAGTGCCCTTATCCTATGCGAGGAAGCCTGCTTTACGTTCCGGTTGCCAGATCCGTGTACCAGTTCTTCCGGCTTACGTCTCTTGACCACGAAACTTCGCTGCCTGCCCTGACCTCTTGGCCCGCCCCTGACTACGACTTTGCCTGTCGATTTGGTACTTCGTTGCAGCTCGGCTGTCACCGCAGGCAAGTCGCATCAGGGGTAGCGACCTGGTGGAATCCCGCCGGGTCCCACTTAGACTCCGCTCCCTGGTGTGGCTTCTACCACAGCTTGCGGTGACCCAGCGGATCCACTACTTAGGTCTGTTACACAAATATTACACTGACCCCCTAATCCTCCAAACCTAAACCCCATTGAGCATCTGTGGGACCAGCTCGATCGTTGTATTGGCTCTATGGATCCTCCCCCCCATGCACCCTCCAGCAGCTGTGAGATGCAGTCAACATGGTTCCAGATACCTGTAACAACCTACCAGGACTTTATTGAGTTACTACCAGCCTGTCTAGCTGCTGTCCATGCTACACACATCAGTTACTCTGGATATTAGTTTGGGGGTCATAATAATGTGTCTGAACTGTGTTTATACAGCAATGTGCAAAAGTTTTAGGCAGGTGTGGAGAAAATGCTGCAAAGTAACAATGCTTTCAAAAATAGTTTATTTTTATCAATTAATAAAATTCAAAAGGCATGAACAAAAGAGAATTAAAGTCAAATCAATGTTTTCTGTGATCATTCTTTTCCTTTGAAGTCTTAGAAAAGATGATCTGGCCCCACAGAGCCCTGATCTCAAAACCATCAAGTCTGTTTGGGATTATATGAAAAGACAAAAAAGATCTGAACAAGTTACATCCACAGACTTCTGTCAAGATGTTTGGAACAACCTCCCTGCTGAATTCCTTTAAAAACCTTTTTCCTAGAAGAACTGATTCTTTTCTGAAGACAAAGGTTGGTTACACTGTAAAAATTTGGGAAACCATAATAAAAATAAACTATGAACACTCTTATTTTTGCTGAATTTTTTTCACACATGTATAAACCTTTTGCACAGCATTGTGAATAAACATATACATATATATACAGATGTCGCAAAGCTAAATTTACCAGAAAATGCAAAATGATATCACAGCACAGAATGTTATCTTAACTTTTGTAATGTTTTTCAATGGTTTTTCTTTTGAGATAAGAGCAGATAACAGGAAAAGCTGTAATATCACAGTCATGTTAAACTCTGCCACATCTATCTAATCTATCTATCTATCTATCTAGACAGACAGGCAGACAGACAGACAGACAGATAGATAGATAGAACACTGACAACTGTCAAGGGTGGTGGTAAGTGGACAATTCTTGAAGCTGACCTGCTGAAGGCAGGAAAAGTGGGCAAGCACGAGAATATAGACCACTTTGAGAGTGGCTAAGTTCTTATAGCAATAGATAACTAGGCCAGAACATCTCTAAAATGTCAGGTCTTGATGGGTGCTCATAATTAGAGATGCTTAGTACCTACCAAAAGTGGTCCAGTAAAGGCCAACTATCATGGGTGCCCTCGGCCCATTGATTTACTCAGGACATGAACGCAAGCCCATCTATTCCAACTCAACAGAGCTAGACCACAAATTGCTAAAAAAACTAATATTGACTATGACTGTCAGAAAACACACTAAGGGCGATATGTATGAAGGAAGGCGCATCGAAGTGAATTGTCGAGTCTCATTTTCAGTGTATAATGCGCCTGATGTATGAAAGTGTTTTTTTCTGCGTTCATAAATGGTGTCTAAAGTTTGATGCGCCTCGTCTATGTGTTAGGCACATTACGGAACTTAGGTACATTAGTAATGCGCCTAGCTTGTATTAAGGCTATAAACAGGTTGGAAATAAGAGAAAAGTCTTTAGATTAGCATGTCAGTGAATAGAAACTATGGTACTGATCCTGCTTGGAAGACCACAGGTGCCAGTAATACCTGTGCTGTGCTGGCTCTTGCTGTATGTAGAATAAAGGGTGAGAGCAGCAAAAATACATTTCAAATTTAATGTAGTAAAAATGTATAATATAAAAATCTGAACAACATCAGTGGGTTATTTAATGTAAAATTAGTGTAAGAGTCTATGAATTTTAAATACGTTTTATAGGAGATATTTCTATATTTTGGGGACATTATATATTTTTATGTTAATTTTATATGATCACATTTTTCATTAAATTTTAATAATTAAATTTTAAACAGTTTGATAATTATCATAAATTATTTTTTTATTAATATACTGTTGTAAGTTGAGCAATTTTTGGACATTTTGGCCCCTTAACAGCAAAATCTACTTCCCCTTCCCGATTTCCTCAGGCTCAAACAGATCACATTGAATAGGTCGGGCCTGTCACAGCAGTAATTGTCCTAGTTTTGGCCGAACCACATTCATAAAATGTGCCCTAAAAACTATGAGTGTGGTGCGACACGCCTCCATAATGCCCCCAGAATGCACCCTCATGTTAGGCGCATTTGAAAGTGTCGAGTCTTATGAACAATGCGCCTAAGGCCCGGTTCACACGGCTTATTCAAGCCGTAATTGCGGGACGGATTTCGCCCGCAAATACGGCTTGAATAAGGGGCGGGGGCGCAGCTCCCGGCCCCATTGACTTTCATTATCCACTTCGGGATAATGAACATGTCACTTTCTCGCCGCCCGGGGGATTCGCCGAGCGGGTGGGAGAGACGGAATCCATAGTTCTCTATGAGAACTGTGGATTACCGTAATGGCTGGGATGGATTCCAGCCGTATTGCGCGCCGTACTGCGCTGCAGTACGGCTGGAATCCGTGCCCAAAATAAGCCATGTGAACGGCCCTTAACACATACGTAAGGCGCATTAGACATCGTAGCCGGCTCAGTTAGGTGCATTGTACACCAGAAAAAGGGTGATAAACCCATTCATAAATGTCGCCCTAAGTATCAGCTTGCTCTGCATGGGGCTGCACAGTCACGAAGTAGGCAGATGGTTTTGATATTATGACTGGTAGGTATATATAATAGGAGATTTGTTATATATACCGTAAATGTATTGAACTGGAATGGCGGAGGCTAAAGAATATGAGAAAAATGCCATTCTTCTATTATTGTATCGATTTTCATTTCAGTTTCCAGTATTTGGAACCATGAAAGAGACTAGATCACTTGAAGGCAAACACAGGGATGTGTTAATTGGAGCCTGACTCATTCTAAAAGATTAACACATGTCTAAGTGTATTAAATGTGATTAAATCAGGAGGTCAGGGAATGTACTGGATGATAAAATTGAGTTGTGCCTGTCACTGCAGTACCACATAAATAAAAACCTTATTATAAATCGCAAAAGTACTGTACTGTTCATCCAGCAGGTATTATACCTTTCCTGTTAAAGGAACCGCCTAGGCAAACCTGATGCTTTTGGCTTGCCTAGTTCCGACCTGAGGGGCATAAATAGGGATTCTTGCTTTGGTGTCCTTTAAATTTCTATGTCATGTAAAACCCCCTTAGACCAAGACTTAAAGATGACCTGTGACATCTCCTGATATGTCTGTTTTAGTAAATACAGAGCATGTCTGAGGAAGCGGATTTATTCCGTGAAACGCGTCATATGCTTCAAATAAACTTCCAAAAGAATTTCTTTGTAAGCGTTTATATGCGCATACTAGATTGAGCGCTCTGGTTGAACATTGGTTCCCAAAATCTAGCTCCTTGGGAAATTGCCTGTAACGGGCTTTTTGCTGGTAGCCAGATCCCATTCTCCTCCTCCTAGAAATGTATAACTGAATCCGTCAGATGGGTGTTACCATTACAGCATTCAAAGGGCGTGTCCCTGACTGACTGTCAACACTGATTGGACAATGACAGCCTGTGCAGGGCCACTTTTCTAACAGGTAACACATTTCTAGAAGGAATGACAGAGAAACCGCACAACATAGAGTTTTAAGAGAAGATGCGTCAGAATTGTTACCAGAAGTTTCCATACACTGTATAAAAAGACACATCTACATGTTTTTCTCGCTATCTGACATGAAATCAGAATAAACCTTATCCATTTTAGTTCAATTAGGATTACCAAAATTATTTATGTTTGCTAAATGCCAGAATAATGAGAGAGATAATTTTTAAGGCATTTATATGACTTGCTGCAAAGTCAAAAGTTTACATACACTAGGATTGCTATGCCTATAAACAATTTGGGACAACCCATATGATGATGTCATGTCTTTGGAAGCTTCTGATAGGTTTATTGGCAACATCTGAGTTAATTAGAGACACACTTGTAGATGGATTTTATTTCAAACCAGAAACACACTGCTTCTGTGTGTAACATCATGGTAAAGTCTAATGAAATCAGCCAAGATATCAGGAAGAGAACTGTGGACTTGCACTAGTCTGGCTCATCCTTCGGTGCAATTTCCAGATACCTGAAGGTGTCTCGTTCATCTGTACAAAAAATTATACGCAAGTACAAAAAAAATGGAAATGTCCAGCCATCATACCACTCAAGAAAGAGATGGGTTCTGTGTCTCAGAGATGAATGTGCTTGGGTCCGACATGTGCATATCAACCCAAGCACAAAAGCAAAACACCTTGTGAAGATGCTGTTGGAAACTGGTAAGATTGGGTCATTATCCACAGTGAAACGAGTACTGTATCAACATGGGCTTAAAGGCCACTTTGCCAGGAAGGAACCATTACTCCAAAAGAAAATAAAAGCTGGATTAATGTTTGCAAATGCACACAGAAACAAAGACCTACATCTTTGGAGACCCTGTGGTCTGATGAAACTAATATTGGAGTGTTTGACCATAATGACCATTGTTATGTTTGGAGGAAAAAGGGAGAAGCTGAGAAGCCTGAGAGCACCTTCCCATCATGTTGTGGGGTTGTTTTGCTGCAGGAAGGACTGGTGCACTTCATGAAATAAATGGCATCATGAGGAAAGAAGATTATGTGGCAATACTGAAGCAACATCTCAAGACATCAGCCAGGAAGTTAAAGCTTGGGTGGAAATGGGTCTTCCAAATGGACGATGATCCGAAGCATAATGCCAAACTGGTTACAAAGTGGCTTAAGGATAACCAAGTCATACAGTTTAAGGGCAATGCTACCAAATACTAATGAAATGTATGGAAACTTTTGACTTTGCAGAAAGTAATAAAAATGCCTTAAAAATTATCTCTCTCATTATTCTGGCATTTAGCAAATATAAATAATCTTGGTAATCCTAATTGATCTAAAATGGGTAAGGTTTATTCTGATTTCATGTCAGATAGTGAGAAAAACATGCATAGGTGTCTTTTTATATATAGTGTATGTAAAGTCTAGTTTCAACTGTATATTTCAGGGAGGACAAAATAGGCATATTAAAAATGGTCATATGTCCTCTTTAAGCATAATATAGAGTTGTCTTAGGTGGTCTGGAAACATCTGCCTTATTACCCAGTGTCAAGGTTTCCAGTTTATTATGTAAAACTGAAGGAACATTAGTATGATGAATCACTACCTCCTCCCCTGAGCTCCAGTCATTAGAAGCTATATAGCTGACCTGTAATAGGCAGCATCTTATATGAAATAGTTCACCCAGAAGCAGCATTCTCTATAGAAAATGCTCTATTATCAGTAAATAGTGCCGCCCATAGCAAGGTTTTAATTTATTTCTGTAATAAAATTCAGAAAACAAAAGATATCACTCATTATAGGAATCTTATGAACAACACATTTTTTTCTCTTTGCACAATTTTTATAATTTCTCTCTAGCTGATTTATAAAACTTGTTCATTTCTGCTAAGGTATTAAGATTATTATTTGACAAAAAATATGATGAATAAATGTAGTGATTACATGAAAATACCAGAAAACAAAAACAGTAAAATATCCAAAATACAAATATACAAGGCTCGGGAATCTTTTAAATGCAAAAGAATATGGTGTCTATGTCTGACAGTAAAGATGCTCTCTTCTAGAAGCAATACTTTTAGGTGGGAATACCTCTGTAGTATGGAATCCATTGGAGACCATTGTCATTGTTTTTCTGTCATATACTATTATATTAGATCATAAGCATACAAAGGCACATTGCTGCAGCATATAAGTCTGTGATTGCTGTACTAAAGCTCAATACATATCACAGCAAATCTAGCCATGTGAAATAGCCCTCAAAGGTCCAAAAATAGTATCGTTCTGCACAGTTATTTAGATCAGAAGTCTGTGCTCCAGAGTTGCTTTTCTTACTGAAAGTGATAACAGGAGTTTGAAGACATAGCTTTTAGGAACTAACTGTGGCCATATCTATTGAATATCTGTAGGTCCAGCTGTTCCTCCCAACTACCTTACAGACATGCATTGGCAGGTTCAGCCAACTTCTTTGGTAGACCATGGCGAGGCCTGGTCTCAGTGGAATCTGTCTTCTTAAACCGCTCTATGGTCATGGCCATGGTGCTGTAGCTCAGATTCAAGGTGTTGACAATTCTCTTATAGCCTGGACCATCTTTATGTAGAGTAACAATTCTTTTTTTGAGATTCTCATAGAGTTCTTTGCCATGTGGAACCTTAAGTGACCAGTATGAAAGAGTGTAAGAGCGATAACACCAATTTAACACACCTCCTCCCCATTCACACCTGAGACCTTGTAACATGAACGAGTCACATGACACAGTGGAGGGAAAATTGAAAATTGGGGGGAAAAAATCCATTTTCACTTAGGGGTGTGCTCACTTTTGTTGCTGGTGGTTTAGACATTGAGGGTTGTGTGTTAAGTTATTTTTAGGACACACCGAATTTACACTGTGATACAAGCTGTACACTGACTACTTTACATTGTATCAAAGTGTCATATCTTCAGTGTTGTCCCAAGAAAAAATATAATACAAAATAAAAAAAAATGAAAAGGTTGTACTCACTTTTGTGAGATACTGTACATATATAAAACACTTTCCTCCACCTCCCTACTATTATGCATGCTATATTTCTTTATATGAATCTTACATTCATATTTCTGTGCTCATAAAGATTAGTAATTTAAGACACTCAATTACAGAGCTAGGGACATGATGAATTGCTTTAGGTAGCAGCATTTTCTGTTTAAAAGATGTTTGCCTTATATATACTGCAAAATTGTCTAACTTTGGAAGAGGTATTATTTAGAAAAAATTTTCCTCCAATGGACAACCACTTTAACAATATATATATATATATATATATATATATAAAATTTTAAACAATTATATATATATTTTTTTTTTTTTAATTTTGAACAAGTGAAACAATCAGTCTGGACTGGCCCAACAAACTACCACTGGATTCTGACTGTGCCAGGCTTTTTACAGTAAGGTCTCGTTCACACGGCTTATTCTGGGCATGATTTCAGCCGTATTGCGCGCCGTATTTGCGCTCCAATACGGCTGAAATCAGTCCCAGGCATTATGGTAATCCACAGTTCTCATAGAGAACTATGGTTTCCCCGTCTCCCCCCCCCCCCCCCCCACCCCCGGCGAATCCGGTGGGCGGGAGAAAGTGACATGCAAATTATTTACGGCTTTGTACGCGCCGTGAATAATGAGTGTCTATGCGGCCGGCGAGCTGCCGTCACCCCGCCCCCGCCCTCGCGGCACGGCAGCTGGCATAATTGCGGGGTGAAATCCGTCCCCGCAATTACGTCGGCAATAAGCCGTGTGAGCATTGCCTAATGCCTCAATGGTCCATCCGAATATAGCCCAACTTAAAGCTAACTTTGTAGCCAATTACTTGAAACTAGGATTTATTTTTATTATGAGTTTTTATTTTATTTTACAAGTTTTTATGTTCTCTCTTTTTTTCAAGACTCCTTTTCTTTCCCACTTTTAGGCTATGTTCCCACGGCTTAACTGCCGGACGTAATTACGCCCCGCAATTACGCCGTGTGGACGGGGGCGGGAGCGGGGGAGTGAGCGGGGGGCCGGCACTTTGCCGCTGGTAATTCACATGTCAATTATCTCCCCGTCCGGCGGATTCGCCGAGCAGCGAGAGGAGACGTAATCCATAGTTCTCTATGAGAACTGTGGATTACCGTAATGAATGGGCCGTTTTCAGCCCGTAAATTGCGCACTTCGGCGCGTAATTACGGACCGAAATACGGCCCATGGCCTTAGACTTAAAGGAAACCTGACACATAGATTATGCCCTCCTTGCTGAGGAAAGCAAAAGCTAGTGACAGACATGCTGTTTCCAGCGCTGTGCCCCTTATTCTGTAAGATGCTGTAGTTTTAGAGTTTTTCATGCTCAAATCTGGCAGTTTTCAGCCAGAAAAGAGTCCAGCTTATGCATGAGCAGGTGTTAGCCCCGCCCACCTGACATTCACATGTCTCTACCTATTCAAAGTAATAGGTAATCAGTTGTGAGGTGGGCTGGCCTGGCCTCAGGTGGGCGGGTCATGAATTAAACTGACTCTTTTCATGACTCATTTCTAAGTGAAAACTGCAGATTTGAGCTGTAAATACTATAAGGGGCCGTTCACACGGCCAGTGCAAATACCGGTCGCAAATCCCGACTGGTATTTGCACTGTTTTCGGGCCGTGCACACAGCTGCCAGGAGACGGCTTTTCTCCACAGTCTGCGGAGAAATTACAACCAAAAACCAAATATCCCCATCTTTTTGTGAGTAGTATATATGTACTTTTATTAGTTTGAGACTAAAATACAGAATGAGCAAGACAAAGCCTATGGGTATTAGCCTAATCAGATTGGTGTCCTATATCATAGAGATGGAATAAGCTCCTTGCAAAAACATAACTTATAGTTCCTGGGCCCCAATACAAGTCCCACCAGTTACAATCTGTCATTTATTTACTCGTATCTTAGGTGGTAAAGGGTCTTTTCGCTGAATGTGGCCTCTTTAAAGTGATATTTTAAGGGAAACTACCATCAAAATTTTTCTTTTCACATCTTATCAAGCAATATGTGACTATTATACAGATTTTTTTTTTTAATTATGCGTTTGGATTTTTTCACAAACATTTTTAAAGTTCCCCTATGTACAATACTCTCTCTGATTTCCCTACTGTGAGCTCTGATAGCACAGCAGTGAGAAGATTGCTTGATAGTCCTTCTTTTTGCCTAGCTCCACTGTGAAAAGTGTAAATATTATGAGCAATTACCTGATAATTTTGAAGAACCCCTCCTCAGTGCAGGAAAGATTACCCTATTTTCCTTTGTATTGCTCATGGTCTAGTATAATCTTATCTTTCCAGTTGGAGAGAACAATAGAGCTATCAATATGTCATTACCTACTATTTGTAATGAGACTATGAAGAGATAAGCAGCAGTTGAAGTAAAGTGAGATTAGTATGCCCTACCAAACAAACGTTTTCTCATACAGCTAGAGAAGGATAATATTTAATATGTAATTTAATTACATACTGTATGTAATAATTACTGAAAAAAAATATTGCCAAAAATTCTAAAAAGAAATGTCTTCCCAGAATATTGGTTTTAACATAAAAATGTCTTTCTGATGGCAGTGTCCCTTTGAAACCTAGTCTTGCTCTCAGTTAAGGGCTCATTCCCAGGAGAAACAAGCCCCATACAAATAGATACAGCTGAAAAAAGGCCATGGGCTGCAATAAACAAAATGTGGTCTGTTTTTGGACGCATTTGTTTTATTTGTGGGGCACAGGGAGTGTAGTGTATTCTATGAGCAAACATAGAGGGCCACAGAGGTAAACTGTCTGGGTTTTAAAAAACTCATTTTTGCTGCCCATAAAAACCCAATCAGGGGCCCCCCTTTCTTTTAATATGGTGTTTGGGAAAAAAATAAAGGAAGGCCCTGTTTGGGGGTTGCTATGGGCAAAAAAAAGGGGGAGTTTTAGACCTGACATTTTTTCATAATGTGGCCCCTATGCTTGTCCCATGGAAAAAACTACACTGTTTGTCCCCAAAAAAAAACCCAAATGCATCCAAAACAGACCAAATTTTTTTTTCCCTTTCCCTTTTACCCCAAAGGCTATGCCATGCCCCCAAATTGCCGCATGTGGGCCACTGTATAAAAAAATCAAAGGTCTAAGACTTACTTTTTTTTGCTCTAAAAACCCCAGTCAGATCCCCCCCTATAGTGCTCTGAAAAAAATTGATAAAAAGCTCTGTTGGTTGCTAGGGCCCAACTAAAAAGTTTTTACACCTAGATTGTTTTCAACATGCCCCCCTATACGTTGAATATTTTTTTTGCAGAAAATAAACCCATATTGATGCAATATTTAAAATTTTTAAAAGAAAAGGAGGGGGGTTTTTTGGGTAGATAGACATCTATGAGCTAAACTACCTGAAGCTGTTTTTTTTTTTTTTAAAAAAAAAAACATTGTACATAAGTTGATACATTGAACCCAAATTTGCAAAAAATGGGGGTGCCCCATACATGATGCGCCCAGGGGTTTAAACTGCAAAGGGCCGTGTTCACAGGGTTAAATTTCCCCGGGGAAATTGGCGCCGTACTCCGCCCCCCGGTTTTCCCGCTGCAGTACGGCGAAAATTTCCGGGGAGAAATTTAAACGGAAAACCCCAGGGTAAGGGAGTCTAGGGGGCCCGCCCCTTTTTCCCAAGCCGGAATTGTAGCGAAATCCGGCTCGAAAATCCGGGTGAATAAGCAGGGGGAACGGGGCCTAAGTGATGTAAATTTTTGTGGCAAAAACAGGAAAAACACAAAGAACGGGGGACCCCCGGGGGGGGCTTGGCCATTCATGGAGGATGGGGGAAAGGTTTGAAAAAGGGATATTTTTTTTTTATATATCTTTTTGGAGACCTCATACTTTTTATATCAGCTACCCCATTTTTTAAAAAGGGTGAACACAACTTTCCCCACAACTGCAAATAGAAAAATATTTTAGATTTTGCATCAAAAACAACGCCCCAGTCAATTTGTGGGGCCTGATCTACTACTCCCAAAACACCCATTGTTAGGGAAGGGCCCGCCGCATCCCAAGTTGCTTTATTTACTTACCCAGTCACGCTCCTGCTCTCCTGTATCCTCATGCCGGCCGATGCGCACGTCCCCGCTCCTTAGGACACGCGCATGCCGGCTCGCTCAGGTTTAAAGGGCCAGCGCGCCAGTAATTGGTTGATTTCTGGCCGCTGGCCCTATAATGTATAGTGGCTTTACCTCCTACTTACCCCACCACTCTAGTGCCTCATGCCTATAGAGAAAAAACAGTTCCTGTAGTGGGGTTCCCGTTTCCGTGGGGACTAAAAAATTTGCTAAGTCTCTCGACCACGAATCTTCGCCGCCGGGGCCCCCACCCGTTTTTTCCTGTCCCGAAATACTTCTCGTCTTTACTTTTTTTGGGACTTCGCTGCACCTCGGTGCCATCGCAACTAGTCCCCGCAGGGATGTGACCTTTTAGGACCCCTGGGAATACCCGGGGCTCCCCCTTCCTGGCGTTGGGCCCATAAACCCCCGCTTGCGGCGGTCCAAAACCCCCTTTTTCCGGGCTTACACCCATTAAAACTCAAAGTTTTAAAAAACCCCCCAATCCCCCCCAATCTTAACATCGATAGCCTCTCTATAGGTATTCCAATTTTCTGTTTAAGTCCCCTTAAAACCCGTTAAAAAACCCCTATTTTTCCCCCTTTATGGGCCCTGGGCGTTTGAGTTTCGTCCCGGGCCCCTTTAAAGGGGTTTGCGGGGGGTCGCTTGCGACCCCCCCCGCACAGCCCCCGGGTGGGTTTGGGCTAATCGCAGTTAAAACCCGCAGTAACCCGCCGGCCCGGGGGCCCGCCCCCTTTCGCTGGGTTTTTCCCATCAAAAACCCTTGCGGCCGGAAAAAAAAGGGGCGGCCCTCTGAAACGAACGGGCCCATTTGGGCCGCGCCCGATCGGCGGTCCCCCCGGGCCGGCAGCGCGCCGATCCGAAAGACCGGGCTGGTGGGTGGGGAGCCTTGTGAAGGGGTCCCCCACTTACCCATGGGCCGGGGGTTTCCCCACTTCCCTCCGCAGACAGGGAAGTGGGGAAACCGCCAACTTTGTACACCTAAGCTTTTCCTATGGGAATTTCATTTTTGGGTTTTTAACAATTGCCCCCCCCTAGTGGTCAAAAGCACCATAGGGGGGGCTTTAAAAGTTAAGTAAAAAAAAAAATTAAAATTTTAAAAGTCAAAAAAAAAAAAAGTATTAAAAGTTTAAAACCACCCTTTCCCCCCTTTTTTTCAAATAAAAACATTAAAATTTTAATTTAAAAAAAATTTTCAACCCTTTTTGGTATCGCCGCGTCCGAAAAAATTCTGACCCATTAAAAAAATAACATCAATTTTTTCCCGTATGTGAACCCCAAGAAAAAAAAAATTCCAACCCAAAATTGCTTTTTTTGGGCCCTTTTACGTCACCAAAAAAAATGGAATAAAAAGATCAAAAAATTTGCATCATTCCCAAAAAATACTAGCAATAAAAATTTCCTTCACCCGCAAAAAAGCCCCCAACTGCTCCCTATGGTGTTAGTACAAAAAAATTATTGGGGCGCCCCCAAAAAGGGGGCTGGCAAATGTCCCCAAAAAAAAAAATGTTTTTGGGAATTTTTTTTTCGGGGGACCAAGACATAACGGAAACCCCAAAATGTTTGGGGAATTTCCGGTTCGTAAAACCTGTAGAATAAAATGATAACACTTTTCATTTTTCCCAAGGGTTTTAACGCCGTAAAAGCAAATTACCCCGAAAAAATTGGGGGGGGAAAACGTTTTTTTTTCACAAAAAATTTTCCCATTTTTAATTTTTTTGCGGTTTCCCCGTATATTTATTGTAAAAAGGGAATAACACCTTTAGAAATCATCTTGTCCCCCAAAATAAAAGCCTATGTGTCTAAATAGGTGGGAAAAAAAAAAAGTTTTGGCTTTTTTAGAAGGCCGAGGAAAGGGGGAAAAACGAATGTGTCACAAAAAAAAAAACCCGGGCCCGAAGGGGTTAAAAATAAAAAAAAAAAAAAAAAAAGGAAAACTCACTGCTTAAATTTAACCCTCCGGACATTGTCTTTTGCCAAAGGTAATTTTTTCCAGTACTAAAAATACCCCCAATTCACTAAGGGCGTCTAGAAAAACAATTTGAAGTAGGGTATGACTGAACTTCTTGAAAGGGTATAAAAAGGGGCAAAAAGTCCTTCACCAAAAAAGTTTAAAAAACAAAGTGAAAAATTGGGCAAGGGGTTTCCAAAAATAATTTTTGATTTTTTTTTGCACAGAAAATTTCTTATTGATTTTTACTGTAAAACACACAACTTAAAGGTCAATGTTTTTTCTCCTACAACTGCTATCCCTGATTATTTAACGAATTGACGAAACATAATTACAAATCTTAAAAATTACAAAATAATTTAAAAATACACACGTTTTAACGTATACCTGACAAATTTTACTTATTTTCCCAAACCCCCCTGAAATTTGTGCATTGTTATAGGGAGCTAAAGAGGAATACATTTACCCAAGCCTAAAGAGTTTGAGAACCAAGGGAAAGGGCCCTTCCCCATAAGGAAGGCAGTGCCTTTTTTGTTTTTAATAATTTTGGGATGGAATTAATAATTATGTTCCACACCAAAAAATCAAGGTGGTTTCATCCCCAGTGTCTTTCTCCACTATACGTTGTTTAAAAGAAGCCCTTAATTTCCCAAAGTGGAGTAAACAAAATTCCAAAGCCCAGAAAAATGCCCTTTTGCAATGGCTTTTTTAAAAAACCCCCCTAATACCGGTTTTTAAAATTCTATGCCTTTTAAAAATGTATATTGGGAAAATGGCTTTTTCAAAACCAATTTACTTATTGGGAAAATTTCCAAATTCACATTTATTGTAGGTATATAGGAACCCGTAAAGAAAAGTTCTAGGGCTAAAAAACTGATGCCTAAAAAAATTTAAAAGGGACCCTTTAATTTGGGTGCTAGGGGGAACAAAGACATTTTAAAACCCGGATTCTAAAGGTCCCTTTCCCAACACGGAGATATGTTGCACTTCAGATTTGGATTAAACTGAAACGACCCAAATCTGAGTGATACAATCTGGGTTGACCCAAATAGATTTTTTTCACATGAAAAAAAAGTCTAAAATGACTCTTATATGAGTTTGGTTTAGGGTTTTAAATTGTTTTTTAAAAAGGGAGTTTATTGGTTTTGCGCACCTCCAGCCCCTGGTGCCTTCTGTCCAACCCTTTACTTTTTGGTTCAAAGTCCCTTGGGGTTTTTTATATGTGTTGTTAAAAGTGGTTTTTGGGTACAGTTCCCGGGTTTTATTTGGGGTTAAGGTTTGGATCCCGATGAAAAATTTTTATTCAAGGGCCCTTCTGAAACCCCAAAATTTTTTCCCCAGCAAAATTTTTTTACATTTAGAAAAATTCGGGGAAAATTTTTGGGGCCCGAAAGTTTTGGGAAAGTTCTTAGGGGTTTTTCCAATTTTTTTTGGGGGTTTTTACACTTTTAACCCCCTTTCCAAATGTTTATGTAAACTTATGTCATTGGGCCCGTATGGTGCCAAAGGAAACAGGCTCCCCAAAGTAACTCCACTCCATAAGGGAATTTTTACAGCGGGGCACCCGCCACTAAAAAGCGGCCCCCGATCCCCGTATTTTAAAAAATTTAGCCCCCGGGTTTAAAACGGCTTATTCAAGCCGGAATTGCAAGCCGGAATTTCGCTCGCAATTCCGGCTTGAAAAAGGGGGGGGGTGCGGAGGCCGGCCCGCCACCCCCCCTTTGACTTTGCATTTTTCCATTGCGCCTGGGTAATGTGCAAAGTCCCCTTTTCTCCCTGCCCGGCGGGGTTCGCCCAGCGGGGAGGGGGGACGGAATCCACTGTTCTCTTATAATGGTGGATTACCGTAATTTCTGTGCGGATTGGGCCATATTGCGCGCAAATACGGCCGCAGTACGGCGCCAATCTGCGGCGAAAAAGCCCTGTGAACGGCCCTTTTGGTGCTTTCACCGGTGTGGTTTTGGTGCATTTTTGATGGGGTTTTTTGGGTGGTTTTTTTGTGCAACCCAAAGTATAGCAAATTTAATTTTTTGTGGGCCCTTTCCCGCAAAAAAAACGATACAAAAAACGCATCAAAAACCACCAAAAAAACCCCACCGTGTTAAAAGTTTCCCTTAGACACCTCCCAATCGCTCTTTCCCGATGAGATTTTGGGGGGTTGATTTTTATCATGGCAGCTGAAAGGGGTAAAAAAGACGCACCCGATTTGAATACTCCGACGCATTTTATGAATGCCGGTCGGCAAAAAAGTGAGGCGCATTACAGCTCCGCAGGTAGGGGCCCAGTACAAGGGGGTCTACCTGAGTCGGGGGGAAATCGCAGTGAACCCAGAAATTATTTAATGGGGCAAAATGTGCACTACGTTAAAATTTTTAAACAGTACAAGAATAAAATTATTTTTCAAAAAAATTAATTAATGAATAAAATAAAATATTTAAAGTTTTTATTAAAAATTTGATTTCAATGTTTCGAAAAAGTTGATCAAAATTTTTAAATTAAAAAAAAATTTACAGTACAGACCAAAATTTTTGGGCACCCCCTTCTCCCTTCCAAGAGGGTTTTTTTGTATTTTTTATGAATATAAAAAAATTTTTAGTTTTACACTGAAGGCATCAAAAAAAAGGGAAAAAAACATGTTTGGGAATTAAACTTTTAAAAAAAAATGTGAAAAAACTGAAAATATGTCTTATATTCCCAGGTTTCTTCCCAAAATAGCCCCCCTTTTTTTTTCTTT
Organism: Phyllomedusa bahiana; assembly: GCA_025379985.1. Classification (NCBI taxonomy): domain Eukaryota; kingdom Metazoa; phylum Chordata; class Amphibia; order Anura; family Hylidae; genus Phyllomedusa; species Phyllomedusa bahiana. The sequence continues at coordinate 211,405 of JAODAL010000676.1, forward strand.
GATTCCCGCTTTGGGACACTTTGGCATTCTCTTGTGTGGGTTCTAGAGGTAGCACCTGAAATGGTTTTCACTTTACAGGTGGGGCCCGGTCGGTTTTAAAAAGGGGGATTTCTTTTTTTTAAAGGGGGGTTGGGGCCATCAGTTGTGTTGTTCAAAAAGGTCAGGTGGATACCGCCCGATAGTCCTACTGAATTTGGGCTGTTTAGAATTTGGGATTTTGGCAAGAAAAAAGCAGCTAAGTAAAGAAAACGAGCGGCCATCATAACTTTTTAAAAAATGAAAGGGCAAATCGTCCCCAAAAATTGGGGGAAAAAAATTTTTAAAATGTCCCCAATGCAGTGGCAAAAAAACCAAACAAGCGCTACAAAGAAAAAATGGCTTTACATGGGGACCGCCCCCGGGAAAAGGAAAAAACCAAAAAGTCACCTCGCTGTGGAGGGTAAAATTGTCCGGTCAGTAATCCCGGGTTTATTTTCGGGCGTATTTAAAAAACGTATTTACGTCCGCAATACAAACCGGAAATTTTTTTTTTGGTTCAAATTTTAAGCTAAAAGTTCATTATTTTTTGCCTGTTTTGGGGGATGTTTTTTGGACCCGTAAATACATCCAAAATACGACCCGAACTAAGCCCTGGGAACATAGAAATCCGCTTGGAGGCCCCACAGGTCCCAGCAAGACCTGTGCTCTGCTGGCTCTTGCTGTATATACTAAATAGAATACAAGGTGAAAGAAGCAAAAATACATTCTTGCTCTTCACTAACATGCTTAATGATTTTTCGCTGATTTCCAGCCTGTCTCTAAACTTAATACATGTTAGGCGCATTCCTTATTCGCCTAAGTTCCGCACTGCACCTCACACACAGGCGAGGCGCAGGAAACTTTACTCCACATTTATGAGCGCACTTCGGGCGCCGACATAAATCAGGCGCAGTTTTCACGAAAAAAAAACGTGAAAGCGGGCGCTTCGACGCGACGATCTTTATACATGTCACCCAATGTTCTTATTTTTTTAAAAGTGCTAAGCCATAATGAAAACCATACATATTTGGTATCACCAGAATCATAACAACCTGAAGAATACAGACCATACATTATTTATACCATACATAATTTATACCAAAGAGTGGGTGCCATAAAAATGAAACACTCACAAATATTATGCAAGAACTTTTTCACATTACACTCCATTTAGAATTTTTTTCTCAGATTTCCCAGTACATTCTATGGTATGGTAAACAGCACAATCAAAAAGTACATCTCGTCCCGCAAAAACAAGCCCTAAAATGTCTATGTAGATGGAAAAATAAAAAAGTTATGGCTCTTGGAATTCGGGGAGGAAAAAAAGGAAGACCCAAAAAATATGACTATACAGCAGGAAGGAGTTAATCACATTAATTGATGAGCACACAAAATTGTCATGAAGCCTACCTGTTGGTAAATAAGCTCCTTTGTATTACATTTGGTATAGGGATACACTGATGAGCAGAATCTAAAGAGTCCCTGTTCTTCATCCACTAATCCAGAGGTGTCAAACTGCGGCCCTCCAGCTGTTGGGAAACTACAACTCCCATCATGCACTTTTATAATCTATAACAGTGGGCATGATGGGAGTTGTAGTTTCCCAACAGCTGGAGGGCCGCAGTTTGACACCTGTGCACTAATCACTGCAAAGGGATTTGGACGTAAAGGGGTTGTCTCACTACATCGATTCATCTTACCTCAGTCCAGTTTTCTCAGTTTCATTTTTTAATTCAGGGGCGTGTTTACTGGCTTTTATTGGTCTGCAGTAAATGCCAGGTCTGTAATTATAGCAGCCAGTGCTGGCAGCCTATCAGGAGAGATCGAACAGGTCTGTAGCTATAGTGACCTGAGAAGCTGATGAACCCCATACAAGAGGGGATATCTCAGAATAGCTAGGATACTGTTAATGGACACATATTGCAAAGTGACTTGTTTTTGCAAAATCTTTAATGTAAAAAGCAATCCTTGTAGTGAGACCACCCATTTAACTGCAGGGAACTCCCAGGTCGCCATCCTCAGCATGGTCTTTGAATCTAACAGCTGATCTTACCAGATGTGGTACATTAAGGGCACATGTATGAAACGGTTTTGGTCTAAAACTCACTTTTTTTCCCTAAAGAAACCTATGTGGCCTGAAGAGTGGGCAGAAGTTGTAGCTGGGCAGGTCGAGTCATGGCCGGCAGAGTTTTGATTTCATAGGAAACAGGCAGAAGGACAAGGCAGGCAGCAGCCACAAATAATAGTCAGAAAACATGCAGACCTAAACCTAGGAAGCATTTTGGCTGTTTGATTGTACTAAGAAAGCTCATTGCTCAGGCAACAGGTGGGACAGCAGTGCCAACCTAAATAGCGTAATGTGTGGGCATCAGTGGAAGAAACTAACCCGAGGTCAGCGTTGGCCCTTTGAATAAACAGGAACCAGCAAGGGTAATTTCTAGGAGCATTGGTTAAGGTCAACCCCGGAGGCAGAACGACCACCAGTGACCGGAATAAGCAGACAGTGCTCGTTGCATGGAGCAGCAAAGAAGAATCCTAGTGGGGCAGTGGCCAGATGAGGAGGTGTCTGGGAACAGGACAATTACAATGATGAAAGGACATTTTTTAAGGTTGGCCCATTTGGAGATTTTGTTATGCCAAAGTAATTTGGAATTAGAGATGAACGTTTATTTGTTTGATTCAAATTTGGTCAGTTTATGAGTAGATTTGTGATCTTTTTGCCATTTCAGTGCATTAGGTGAACTGATTAGTTGTGTTTGAGGTTCACTGTGCTAAATCAAAACCAGTGAATCAATCCTCTTTTTGTATTTTATGGTGAGGTATATCAGCAGATCCAACAAATGAGTGAACAGGGTAGATCAATTAGTTTTTCTGAATATGTTAGAAATGGTCAAATACCAGTGCAACAATCCAACCCCCAAGACCTGTGTGCTGAATCCAGTCCTACTCCTGTCATTAGGAGCTTAGTTCATTTCATGCTCTAACAGTCGTATGCCACAGAAAAATTATGATTGTTATCCTGAGCTTTTTATGTGCTCCCCTCACGCTTCACTTGGCAGTCACACACATTAAAGCTGAGATGAAACCCCCACCAACTGTAGAGAATATCTGAAAACAGATATCGTAAATTTGCAAATTTCATTGTTAAAATTTCATGCTCTACATGTCCTACAATGGAGTCTATAGACTACATAGTATATGTAAATATTGAGTTGTATGATCACTGGAGTTGTTCTTTCAATCCATATTCAGTGAATTAGCATTAGTTCAGGCACATCATATGGCACCCACATATTTGTAAGGAGATTAAAACGGGGTTACGAGCTGCAAAGGGTAATCCATACGTCTGTTGTATAATGTTGCCTATTATATTTACGGGGCTGTATACATTGACTTTATTGCAGAGAAGTGAACATTATGGAACTAGGCGCATCAAAGTGCATTTTCTCATCTATTTTTCAGTGTCAAATGCGCCTGAATGTATGAAAGTAGTTTTTGTGCAATTATAAATGGTGTCTAAAATTCATTGCGCCTCGCCTGTGTGTTGGTGCATTATGGAACTTAAGCACATTAGTAATAAACATGTATAAAGATTATAGATAGGCTGGATATAAAAGAGAAGTCATTAGAATAGCATGTCAGTGAATAGAAACTATGGTACTGATCCTGCTTGGAGGACCATAGATACCAGCAATACCGGTGGTGTGCTGGCTTTTGCTGTATGTAGAATAAAGGGTGAGAGCAGCAAAACGCAATTTTAAATTTAATGTAGTAAAAATTAAAAATGTAAAAATCTGAAGAACATCATCAGTGGGTTATTAAATGTAAAATTAGTTTTAGATTCTATTAATTTTGAATACATTTTATAGGCGATATATATTATATTTTTGGGATATTAAATATTTTTATATTAATTTCATATGATAATTTTTTTATTAAATTTAAATAATTTAATTTTATGTAGTTTGATAAATATCAAAAATTACTTTTTATTATTGTAATGGTGTAAGATGAGAAATATTGGACATTTTTTGCCCAAACAGCAAATCTAGCTCCACTTCGACTCCTCAGGCTCAGGCAGACCACATTAAAATAGGTCTGCCTGTCGGAGCAGTAATGCGCCTAATTTTGCCGAACAACATTTATATATGTGACTAATATTACGAGTGTGGTGCAACACACCCCCAGAACACCCTCTCATGTTAGGCGCATTAGAAAGTGTCAAATTTTACGAACAATGCACCTAACACATTTGTGTGCATCTTAGGCATCTTATTTGGCACATCTCTGGCATAGGAAAACCCTGGTCATACATATCTCCCTTTGTGTTACTTTGTATAAGCTGTAATGTATACATTGCACTTATTTTCCTATGAACATACTGCGGTGCCTGTGCGGTTAGTAACATGTCATTGGGAACCTCTGGCCCTTATGAACCATGCTACTGTTTATTGGTTAAGAAGGGTTAGCATAGGGAGACCTGTAGGTGTTGTTGTTTGGTGAATATTGGCCTGCATTATCATTTTTGGGCCTCTGTGTTCATATAGAAGGGTGGTGTTACCTGTAAAGGTGTGTTGCTAGGGTTAAGTGAGTAGCCCATGTGTTGGGACTTGTGACACGAGCGGCTGAGGATGGGCTGCTTAGAGAAAGGAGAGCTAAGAGCTGCTTTAGGAACGACTAACCTGGCAGTCTGTGAGGAGTTCTGACTGGGGCATGGACAGGAGTATGTGACCAACATATCTCACCAAGAGAGTAGGCTCTGAGGAACAAGAGAAACAAAGCTTCTGTGATAAGCAGAGGTGTAGCAAAAGTATTAACTGACAAAGGAGCCTGAAAGCGTTGAAGGCCAAGAGACAACAAGCAACAGGCAAAAGATTGATGTCCTTCATACATATTTGCCAACCCTCCTGGGATTTTTTGAGGGTGGCTCCCAGAAGCTGGCACAAGAACGGTTGGAGTTTGTTCAAGCCCCACCTCAACATGGCCAGTCCCGGTCTGGTCAGGGGTGTGCCTGACGGTGGAGCTAAAATCTCCCAGCGGAATAAAGGTTGGCTAACATGATATTAAAGGGGTTTTGCCACGATGTAATGTTGACGTGGGATTCTCCAAAATGGGTATTTAATCACTTTTCTAAATATATGTGATTATAAAAAGTGAAGCCTGTGAGAGCTACAGCATTGCTCAGTCCCCCTTCGTTCCTTTACAGTTTACATTAGACACGACCAGGACACTTGACAGGAGCTGATCTGGCCGCGCTTGTGTGTTTGCACTTCTTATCTGATGACAGGGAACTGGGGCTGGGGAGAAAGTGCAGTGTATGAGGCTGTCTGCTGCATAGACAATCCACTGGTTATAATGTTATTATTTGAGTAAACTTTAGAGACGCTCCTGCTTCCTCGCTCTCTGCTCACCCCTCCTACCTCTCACCACTGCAGCCGTTCATGACGCTGCATGCTTTAGTTATATTCTCTCCTGAGCAGATAAGAGGTAAGGAACTCACTTCGTGGTAAAAACCCTTTAAAGCAAAATTGCTTCAGGACTGCCAGACTATACCCATTGTAACTAAGTTGTGCCTCCCTGTGAAAATCACTACACATATTGAACTTTTTATATGCTATACATTCATAAAACCACAAAGCTTAACTGCTTCTCCTGAATAAAGCATCACTGGCTTCAGCACTGCATACGGATGGTGTGTATGTTTCTTGCTGGGCCATCTGCTCCCAGTGAGGCAGTCACCAATGATACGAATACGGGCTACGAACTGAAACGCGTCTGCCAATGTTCCTAGTGCCGTAATATTTTTGTACTTTTATAAAATGAAGAAATAGAGAAATCAATACGTCTTAAATGGAAATCTTTACGGTGCTGGAGCAAATCCTTTGTGCTTTCAAGTAACCGATGAAAACCATAGGGGTGAGAAGCCATTTAAATAAGACCCCTTTGTCATACAGTATGATTACCAAAAATTCATGGCAAACTGCATTGGATGCCGCATTGCTTCTAGAATTGAAAATCGCCAAAATACAGTGATGTATGACAGTACCAAGAGCGCGCAGCCCTACAGCAGCTTTAGTCTGCCAACACAAACAGACTTTGTCAAATGAAGGTTTGGCCAACAGCCACATTTGGTTGGCCGATGATATTTCAGTAGGAAGGGAGAAGTAAAAGACTGCCAGACACCTCTGCTAGCACTAATCTCACATGAAAGCATGGGATCTAATGGGTTAAAATTAAATCTGCTATCCTTTTATTCTCAAATACTAGTACATTAGATATCTCTGGGTCTGCAGACAAATAATTAAAGTAGTATTTGAATCTGATAATAGGAACGGTTCCAGCCTGACCCAACCAGCTTTACTGCTCCCTCATTTTTAGGATCTGTGGGGGTCCAGCAACCAGATGATAGTAATTCCTCATCAGTTAGTAGTGGGAAATGTTCTTCAATATGGAAAATCAGTTCTGTATTGTTAAGTAAAAAGTAAAGAACCCCTATTGATGATTATGTATTATTATGCATTTAGCATTATGAATGAAAATTAGGGTAGACTTCCACTTAATACCCTGTTTCCCCGAAAATAAGACATCCCCCGAAAATAAGACCTAGTAAAAAAAAAATTATTCAATTTATGCAATTCAGAGTTTGGCTGGTTATGCTGATGTTTGTGATGAAATCACTACAGTATATTAATACATATTGATTTTTTGTTCAACTTTATATGTGAATTCTTGTTTATGGAAAAATAAGACATCCCCTAAAAATAAGTGTTAGCTCATCTTTAGGAGCAAAAATTAATATAAGACACTGTCTTATTTTCGGGGAAACAGGCAGGGGCATCGCTAGGCTGTTGTATTCGGGGCTCGGGCCCCGAATAAAACACCCTGTGCCCCGAGTCTCCCGGGCTCCAGGCCTCTGCCCTGGGCCTGGAGCACCGACTGGCCCTTTAGCTGCATGTGCGTCCGCTGGACGCACACACAGCCGCGGGCTTCTGCGGAGCAGAGAGCGAGCGCTCCCTGCCCCGCAGACAGTGTCGGACCCGCAGGTCCGACACCGAGAGGCCGCCGGGTCCTCACAGCGCTGACGACCCGCCACGGCCCCGTGCGCCTCAGCCAGCAGCGTCGCGATGATGTGATGTCATCACGCCGCTGCCTCTCCTCGGGCGCACAGCGCGTCATAGGCCGTGCGCCCGAGGAGCTGCCGGAGGAGCGCAGGCTGAAGAGGACAGAGCGCGCTCGACGGGGGAGTTAAGGTGAGTATTAATGTTGTTATTTTTAAAGCGTTTACCTGCTTCAGTGCCCCTATAATGCCTGCCTGTGGCCCCCTACCCCTGTCTGTGGCCCCCATATACTGCCTGTGGCCCCCATATCCCTGCCTGTGCCCCTATAATGCCTGCCTGTGGCCCCCATACCACTGTCTGTGGCCCCATATCCCTGCCTGTGGCCCCCATATCCTGCCTGTGCCCCTATAATGGCTGCCTGTGCCCCTATAATGCCTGCCTGTGGCCCCCATATCCCTGCCTGTGGCCCCCATATACTGCCCGTGGCCCCCATATCCTGCCTGTGCCCCTATAATGCCTGCCTGTGGCCCTATATCCCTGCCTGTGGCCCCCATATCCCTGCTTGTGGCCCCCTTCTGCTGCCTGTGCCCCTTTACTGCCTGACTGTGGCCCCCATATTCTGCCTGTGGCCCCCATACGCCTGCCTGTGGCCCCCATATCCCTGCCTGTGCCCCTATAATGCCTGCCTGTGCCCCTATAATGCCTGCCTGTGGCCCCTATAATGCCTGCCTGTGGCCCCCATATCCCTGCCTGTGGCCCCCATATACCTGCCTGTGCCCCCATACGCCTGCCGGTGGCCCCCATATCCCTGCGGTGGCCCCCATATCCCTGCTGTGGCCCCAATATGCTGCCTGTGCCCTATAACCTGCTGTGCCCCTATATCTGCCTGTGCCCCCATATACTGCCTGTGGCCCCCATATCTGCCTCGTGGCCCCTATATAGCCTGCCAGTGCCCCTATAACCCTGTGGCCCCATATACCTGCCTCAGTGCCCCATTACTGCCTCGTGCCCTATATACTTCTTGTGCCCAAAGCTCGTGCCCCATATGCTGCTCGTGCCCTATTACTTCTTGTGGCCCTATATACTGCCTCAGTGCCCCCAATACTGCCTGTGGCTCATATACGCCTCAGTGCCCTATATCTCCTTTGGCCCCATATACCTGCCTGTGCCCCTAAACTGCTCAGTGCCCCCTAATGCCTCAGTGCCCCTAATATGCCGTGCCCCCCTTATATGCCTGTGCCCCCCTATATACCTGTGTCCCCCTATATACTGCCTTCCCCTTATATCCTGGCCCATATACCTGCCTGTGCCCTATATACCTAAACCCTGGGGCACTGCTTACCTATATATTAAGGAGTTTGCGGAATGTGAGGATTCTAAGATATTTGTGTCCAAAATCCCCTCAGGGACGAGTATTGGCCGGGAGCAATCAGCATGAAGGTGAGAACCGGATGGAGAAAAAAAGGGAAAGTGAACGACGCTGATCAGAAAAGACGTCTCTGGTGAGTTACTAAATGTACTGCAGTGTAATCACTTATATTCTGTAGAGTCTACATACAACTAGTATCTACCACTATATGGCCCCTGTATGGCGGTGGTATATGTAATCAGAGCCTGTGTACAGCTGATGGTCACATGTGGGGGTCGCGTTTGGTCAGGGTCTGGCAGGATTATTTGAGCCTTAAGTAGTAATAGTTTGGGGTCTTGGTTTTGTAGGAGGGTTTTAGTCACAATCACTTGTCTGGTAGATTTGCTCCATGTATCGGTGGATGTTTTGGTGACTGTTTAGGGGTATTGTCATATGAAGGTGAGAAGTTCTGAAAAAGTAAATTTGTCATTGGTGATTTTTACTGTACAGTGACTGCTGAGGAGATGGACGGGATCTGTGTGGAATGTGCAGAAAATTAGTGACAGGAACACAAGGTTTTTCTCTGTAAAAAAACATCCGCAGTTCACAATGAGGCGTGAAAAATGTCGTGTGAACCCAGCCCTACCCAGAAAAACACAAAGGGCCCGAGCCCCGGATGTTTTAGGACCCTAGCAACGCCCCTGGAAACAGGGTATTAATATAATGCATTCTGCCGCAAATGGACAGTGTCAGAGCTAAATCAAATAATGTGTTTTTATGCAATAAAACAGAAATAGAATTTATAAGCAAACATAAAGGAAGTCATTATTTTATAGATTCCATGCTTCCTGTGCACTAGGCTCATAAATAGTTAATCACATAATGGTGGCTTTAAAAAAAGGAGTTACCAAGTGCGCTGCACATTCCAAAATATATATTGCCAGCGCCAAGTACTGTCCTTCAACCGAAAGGCTATCTTTTGACAGGTTTTTATAGCCTCCAATGCTTTCAGGAAAATTATTTCAGCCCCTTGCTGACCTGAGCAGCGGGGGACATTTCACCGGATGACTTTAAAGCTCTCATTTGGGCTGTGACATATTCAGATTGACATTAAAATCTGTTCTATTGGCCATATCTCTACGCATAAACTATTTTCAACATTATGTTCATGTTTTCCTTACGTTTCAATGGGCAAGAAGAAAATCTTAAAGTGGTTGTTCACTTTTTATATATATTTTCTTTTATAGATAGGTAGATAGATAGTTAGATTGATTGATAGATAATCTTTATGTATTTATGTATATGTATTAAAATCTATAAAAAATTCTGCTCCTGTACCTTTTTTGCCACTCCATTAGGGTCCTATATAGAAAAAAATATGTTATATTCAATATTTCTGTCCATTGTAATGTTCCCCATAAAGTAACTCTATGGACTAAACATGACGTAGTCATGTGACCTCCTGGCAATCAGTTAGCAACAGGGTTACATGATATATATTGGGTAAGTAAATTGAAATTATGGTGGATGAATTATTAGAAATGTAGTTATTGCAGCAACTTCTTCATTGTGTGTAGTTACTTGTATAACTGCTGTATCTCGAGGGAATGTCATGTTGTTACTAAAGTTACCTGGTAGAAAAAAAAAAGAAACACAACACACTTAGCCTTCTGTTGGTGGCATGGTCACGTTGCTGTTGCTAAAGTTAAAAGGGGTTTTCTCACCATGCTGTTTTCCAGAACCTGCTTTTAACAGGCTTTTAACAGGCAGCTTTAGACTCACACTTCCTGGTCAGGCTGTGGGCGTTTCTATAGCAGTGATTGATATATTAGCTCTGCTATACCTATCTGCGACTGTTAGAGGGATAGTGGTGATGGAGAAATCTAAACAGTAGGCAGAAGAGCTCTAAATGGTTAAAGCTTGTCAGCAAAAAATCTAAACAAGACACAGCAGGAAGTGACATCACCATCCTGGCCATAGCTACTATAGTAGAGAGAGGTGTTTAGTAATCTAGGAAACCTTCTGTAAACAAGTAGGATATAAGAATTACTCTAACTCTGAAATCAAGCAAAATCAGAATAGCAATGTATTTGGTAATAGTCTTTATTTACCTTTGCCTCCATGTTTAATGCTAATCATTGTGGTAAGAAAATCCCTTTAACTGTAAAACAATAAAAGCAGAGAGATGAAACAGAGAAAAGAATATGCGGCATCTTCTCCACAGACACTGCCAGATATGATAAGATGCTGCTGGAGGAAGTAATACTGGAGAAGTTCTGCTCCTCTATACACTACTGTTACCTGGATACCAGGGTCACATGACCTGTATGATGGTCATATGATAAGACGCTGCTGGAGGTAGTAATACTGGAGAAGTTCTGCTCCTGCATACGCTACTGTTACCTGGATACCAGGGTCACATGACCTGTATGATGGTCATATGATAAGACGCTGCTGGAGGTAGTAATACTGCACAAGTTCTACTCCTCCATGCGCTACTGTTACCTGGATGCAAGGGGTCACATGACATATGTGTGGTGGTCACATGATAAGACACTGCTGGAGGTAGTAATACTGGAGAAGTTCTGCTCCTCCATACGCTACTGTTACCTGGATACCATGGTCACATGACATATGTGTGGTGGTCATATGACTGTTTAGTCCATATGGATAGTTCGTAGGAACCTTTATTATGGACAGGAATGCGGGCTATAGCAACCTATTACATTTATGTAAGTGTAGAAGCAGAATTTCTACACTTTTTGTTTAATGTGGTTTGGGGCCACGTATTTTCATTGAACGAGACTCCTAGGACGTCATGTAACAACGGGGCTGCGCCAGATATCTGACTTCTATTCAGTCCAATAACAGGCGCAGACCCGTTCGCTACATGTTCAAAAGTCCTGCACGCCATTATCATGCACATTACAGAGCGCCCGTGGCACTTTGTAATGCGCCCGATCTCGGGGGCGTGCGGGAGGCGGGGCGCACTAGGGGCTGCTATAGATATATAGCTTCGCTACGGCATTTCTAGGCGCATTACAACTGGAACAGGTAAACCACTTTCAGAGTGTTTTACCTGAGCCAGAAATGTCATACTAGCGCTAGAATGTGTCTGATTTATGACCCGCAGTAGTCTGGGTTCATAAATCAGGCGCATTCTAGGCTATTATTATGTGCATGAAATTTGGCGTGTAAATGTACCAAAGGAGTACCTTAAGGACCCCACGTAACATAACAAGAGTTAAGACTGGTGGAAATTGTGACATGCACATGATCTATAGAACATTACCTTATATTAAGGTAACAATCAATTGTCCAAATTATGGAAGTAATACAGTTAGTAATTCATCATAAATTTGCCATTATAATATATTGCACCCAGATAATACTTGCATGGCACAGATTAATATTACGCCATTTTTGAATCCAGATATTGGGTATCTACCTATAATATTTCATACAAGGAAAAAAAACATAGAATCAATAATGCTTTGAAACTGCACTGCATGATTTACAGTCCATAATGATTTCCAGTTCTAGACATAGGGCTGTATTTTTTCCAGGCAAACTGGTTCAATAACCACTGGAGGCCCCAACTCTAGGACCTCCACTATGACTGTACTCTAACAAGTCAAAAGATAGATAAAAGTGGAGGTACATGGTAATTGATGGAAAAAGAGCACAGACTTTAAGTAAAAAATAAAAATGTACATTTGGCTATCAGTTATATTCTGTTCCCATCTGCCTTGTTATGTCTGTTCTAAATGGAAACCATGACACTGGGTCAAATCCTCACCAGACACCACAGTTTAGGTGTCTGTTCTTCATGCACAGACTCTGCATCAAATCCTGCTAATAGCACCTCAGATGTGAACATACTGTTGACTGATCAGCCCTCAGTTTACGGCGATTAGGCGACATTTATGAACAGGGGTGTGCCAGTTTTTTGGCATGCTTTGACCCAAAAAACTTGTCATAGCCCTGTCCTATAGATCTATGAACAGTCGTATGCTAAGACTTGCCACATTCTGTGCGAGACAGAGCACTTTTGAATGCACCAATTATGTTGCAAAAATGCATCAAAATATGCAATGCAAGGCATACCACATGCCTGATTTAGAAACCTACGTACAACGCTTTTATATATTTGGGCGCCTTTAACACTAAGAAAAAGCCATTTCTAATTGGTGAATTCATCCATGTCGCCCATTGTCAAAATATTGGCAGTTTTTAATTTCAAGCATATTATTATGCAGTCGCTGACTTCTGTTCCTCTGATTTTATGGTGGCACATAACATTAATGTGGTATCTCTCAACATATTTTGTATTCTATAGCATTGCTTCTAGGGAAGAATACAGCTCTTCAATGAGGCTCCATATTGTATATATTGACCCAGTAGGGACTAAATGTGCCACTGTACAGAGGGACAAATACAGCTCTTCAGTGAGGCACCATATTGAATTTATTGACCCAGGCAAGACTTTATGTGTCTCTGTACAGAGGAAAGAATACAGCTCCTTAATAAGGAACCATATTGTATATATTGACCCAGTAGGGACTACATGTGGGTCTGTACAGAGGGAAGAATATAGCACCTCAGAGACTCAGTAAGGACTATATGTACCTCTGTACAGAGAGATGAAAACAGCTCTTTACTGAGGTACCATTTTGTATACATAGACCCAGTAGGGACTTCATGTGTCTCTGTTCAGAGGGAAGAATACTACTCTTTAATGAGGTACCATATTGTACATCCTGACCCAGTAGGGATTACATGTGCCTCTGGTCAGTAGGAATAATACAGCTCTTCAATGAGGTACCATACTGTTCATCCTGACCCAGTAGGGACTACATGTTTCTGTCCAGGGGAAGAAAACAGTTCTTCTTCGAGGCACCAAATGATATATCCACAAAAGAGTTATCCGGCACTCCCTTTTGATATATTCTTATTTTTAACTATTAGGGAATCGAACAAGCGTGGCCTACGGCCGTTTTGCGTCCGACGCTTTTAAGCATGACGGGGTTCGGTGACTCTACTCCCCGTCACGCCTTCAGAAAGCGACGGAGGACGCGAAACGGCCGTAGGCCACGCTTGTGTCGATTCCCTAATATGTTTTAAGAAATAAAAGAATATATCGAAGAAGCGGTGAGTGCTGTGAATAACTCTTTTTTGTGGAACTTTTCTTGCACTGCTTTTTTCACTGAGCACCAACCCGCTTCGCTTCTATATTGGACGGCTATTCGATCTTTAGATATAAATAGTGTATATCGGTGCAACTTATATCTTGTTATATGGTCACCATATGATATATATTGACCCAGTAGAGACTACATGTGTCTCTGTACAGTGGGAAAAATACAGCTCTTCAAGGAGGCACTACAGTATATTGTATAAACTGACCCAGGGGAGACTATATGTGCCTCTGTCCAGAGGGAAAAATACAGCTCCTCAATTAGGAACCATATTGTATTTATTGACAGAGTAGGGACTACATCTCCCTCTGTTCAAAGTCTTTCATGTACATGAGCACTTATTTTAGTATTCTATGTTGCGGGACTTTGGATGCAGTTAGGTGGGGAGGGATGAAGGGGAGCTTCCTTTTCTGTTTGCTGCTTGGACGTGTGGGTTCGGGACTTATGCGACCACACTAGATTTAGTGTGTTTTAGGTGTAATTTTATAGATGTTGGGGTTGCAATCGTTGGGTTTGCTATTGATATTGGTGGTTGATTGTATTGGGAGGTGAATGGGAAAAAAGAGAATGAAAAAAAAAGAATGAAAATAGTTGTTTATATTGTGTATAATATTTATGGTTTTGGTATTTAGGTATATTTTGCTACAAGGGGTTGAGCGTTGTGGCGGTGGATCAATTATATTTATATAGAGGTTTATTTTAATAGGGACATTTTATAGGGTATATATTATTATTATTGTATTTGTTTTGCTAGAGCTATGGTTGTGCTATGATTGAGACTGGTCCTTTTTTACAATTATGTGCAATATGGGAATAGTTTTTTGTATACAGTTATTATTAGGGTTTTTGTTTTATTTTATTTTAATAAATGAGAGTTCCAGCATTCAATGCCCTGTACCCTTCTGAATTATTTCTTGGCAAGCGTTTCCTAATACATAGTAATTGAGCCACATTCTTGTATGTTTGTGCTCAATTATAGAATTTGGCAAATTCCAATAAAACATAACAGTGTAATCCGAAGAATTTTTTATGAATGTGCCCCTATGAATTTTGTCCTGCTTGTTAGATATCGACAGCAAAGCATATTTCCACAGTAACTGAGTTGGATTTATTTAATAGATTTCCTGTTCCAGTTATTTCTATTTTGTCTGAGAGCATATTAAACACAGATTATCTCATAGCGAGGATGACATTTATTTTTCTGAATTAAGTAATAGGTAAATTAGGGTCAAATGAGCAATTCATTAGAAGAAAAATTCAGCATATCAGAAGAACCAGGGAGGAAAATCAAATATGTATTAAACAGTAAATACATGTCTGTAGTGTCACAGATGCCACTTGAGACTGCTAATGATCTGCACATTTGACATCCCAAAAATTACATAGCTCTAAACCAGGGCACGATGAGGGTACGAAACACCAATATGCAGTGATGGTATAAGCTGCTAGTTAATTGCTGCCAGATGAGAAATATGATAGTAGACTTATGTATAGATATTATTCAGATACCAAGTGAGTTTGTTATACTATTATGTTGCATATGACAAATTGTAATAAGGGTGTGATATTTCAACTAAAAGTTCTTTGCATTATGAATTGTGCACATTATGGGCGACACATATGGGCTGGCTGCACCAGTTTTTTGCTGTACTGTTAGCCAAAGAACTGTTGTAGCCCTGTTCTATACATGTATGAACAGTCGTATGCCAAAACTTGGTGCATTCTGCAGCAGACACAACACTTTTGAATGTCCCAAAAATGCACCAAAATATGACACAAAGCTGTCGTACAAATCCATACCATGGTTGAGAAAAATTTTATTTCATAATACTTTATGTGCCACAGCTTGGCGCATAACACTCTATGCACCAACGTTTGGTGCATAATACTCTTCATACAAACTGTTGGATCGTACACTATTAAAAACAGATGTAGATGTGGCCAGTCGACACCAGGTTAATACATGTTGCCCTAAGTTTCATAAGGCCATGTTCAGACGGCTTATTCAAGCCGTAATTGCGGGACGGATCCCGCCCGCAATAGGGGTGGGCGGGGGGCGCGGCGGGGGGCGCGGCGGGGGAGCTGCTCGCCGGCCCCATAGACTTGCATTATCCACGGCGCGTATTGCGCCTGGATAATGTGCATGTCCTTTTCTCCCCGCGGCGGATTCGCGAGCGGGTAGGAGTGACAGAATCCACTGTTCTCTATGAGAACTGTGGATTACCGTAATTACTCCGACGGATTGGAGCCGTACTGCAGCGCAAATCCGGCGCGCAGTACGGCTCCAATCCGCGCCAAAATAAGCCGTGTGAACACGGCCTAAAACGTCCTCTTATGCTCTGCTTGCCTTAGAGCACATCACATATCTGTATATATGATAGCTAGAGAATGACTTCTGCCTGTTCTAGACATGGCTATAACTACCAGAATAGTAAGCATAGTAGTTGTTATGGGACCCTTCGATGGGCCCCTCTCCACTTAGACGCATGGCTGGAAAAAAGTTTTTTTTGTTTCCTTGGGAAACTGGCTCCACCTCACAGAAAAAAATTCAGATGTCTGACCTGACTCATGGTGAAATTGAAAAAAAAAACACAACTGTGCCAATTTTTTCTGTTTTATTTCTGTCTATTTCTCTGTGTTATATAAATTACATGCTATTTGTATTTTGCAGGTCTATTGATATTAAATTTATATAGTTTTTGCTATGTATTAATACTTTTTTTATTTGCTTTATATCTCCACTTCTGAGACCAATAACTTCTTATTTTCTTCTCTACGGGCCTGTATGAGGGCTCAATTTTTGCGGGTTGAAGTGTAGTTTCTATTTGCATCATTTTTGGATAAATATGACTTTTATTACTTTTTACATCAGTTTTATTTAGCGGGCAAAAGGACTAAATAATCCAGTAAATGTAATCTGGTGTTGTTTGTTTCTTTTTTCTCATTTTTTACAGTGTTCACTGTGCAGGATAAATAAGAATATATAGTAATGTACTGTGCTTTTACTGATGTGGTGATACAAAATATATATTTTTTCTTTGTAAAGTTGGAAAAATAAGGTGTTTTATTTTTAGAACTTACTTTTTTTTAGCCCATCTAGGGTATTGACAATCACCGTACCATTATGGCTCTACTGTTATAATGATAAGAGCAATAAGATGGCAGCTGCCATAACAACCAGTCAGCACCCCACAATCCCGCCACAGAGGGAGGACAATAGAGAAACAGAAAAGGGTATCCACCACCTGAATAACTTGTTAGATGCTAATGTCACTTTGGTCACATCAGATAGATAATTAAAAGGCTAGGATTGAAGTTATCTTTGTTTCAGGCCACCAATGGTGCGTGCTGGCTATAACTACCAGCTAGCATCCACCATGTATGGCTCATTTCGTGAGTCTGCTCCCTCGATCTTTGTGCCACCTTTTTGTCTGGCATACAGTGGTGCCGTATGTGGTTATCATTATTATTAACACCATCAAAGGGGTTATCCTACTACAAGGATTGCTTTTTATATTAAAGATCTTGCAAAAACAAGTCATTTTGCAATATATGTCCATTAACAGTGTCCTACCTATTCCTAGATATCCCCTCTTGTATGTGCTGCATCAGCTCCTCAGGTCGCTATAGCTACAGACCTGTTCTATCTCTCCTGATAGGCTGCAAGCACTGGTCGCTATAGGTACAGACCTGATGTCCTCAGCAGCTCATCACTGCAGGACAATAGAAGCCAGTAAAGCCAGAAAACACGCCCCTGAATTCAAAAGTGAACTGAGAAAACAGGACTGAGGTAAGATAAATTGATGTAGTGAGATGACCCCTTTAATTCTAGAGAGTTGTACAATCCAGGTGTTTGGATACATAACATGAGCAAAATATCAAAACAACTACATTAATATCACTAATTAAACTAACAACCGGTACAGAGGGAAAGTGGACCCTGCCCACAAGGTTTTACACTCTATGGTTGTCCTGGTACTAGAAAGAGATGTTGTGGATGATACTTAAATGAAGTACATCCTGAAATGCTATGTGTAGCAACTCTTTATAACCATTTTGACCTCTAATTACCCACGATTAATTAAGAGACTTACCTCTAATAACTAAAACTGCCATCCAGGGTATGTAAACCATGTCATCAGAAGAAGTCAAGAACACATTGAATTGCCTATCCAGAAGACAATTCGCATAGAGTAGGGATTCTTAACCAGTGATTCACAGACCCATAAGGGGTCCATGGAAAGATTTTGGGACTGGGGTGATCTATTAGCATGAAATAAAAAAAAAACTTTGGGCGACATGTATGAAGATCGGCGCGTCGGAGCACCCGTTTTCATGGGATTTTTAGTGAAAGCTGCGCCTCATTTATGTCGGTGCCCGAGGTGAGCTCATACATGTGGTGTAAAGTCCCCTGCGCCTCGCCAGTGTGTGAGGCGCAGTGCAGGACTTAGGCGCAGAAGGACTGCGACTAACATGTATTACGATTTGAGACAGGCTGGAAAACAGCGAGAAATCATTAAACATGTTAGTGAATAGCAAAAAGAGTTATCTTTCAAATGAATGAATGAATAAAGTGAAATATCAAAGTTGAATCAAATACATTGCAATGTATAGAAAAAGTTGATCATTTAAAATCCAAGCAAATATATATAAGCTCTCCAAAGAAAGAAATAATAACTAGAACAGGTGTTAAAAAAAGGGAGAGAATTTAACTAATTTTAAATTCAATAAGCCAATGCAGATGATTTACAGATGTTAATTTTGGTCTATTGTTTTAATAAAAAATGAAGATGTATTTGTTCTTCATTAACATTTTATTCTATTTTGTATGTACAGCAAGAGCCAGCACAGCACAGGTCTGGCTGGGACCTGTGGTTCTCCAAGCAGGATTTCTATGTTCCCAGGGCTTGGTTCTGGATGTATTTACAGACGTATTTACGTCCATAAATACATCACCAACTGAGCCTAAAATAAGGAACAAGTAGCTTAGAATGGGAAATCCGGACGTATTTACGGTCGTAAGTACGGACGAAAAAAAGAGGATGATGAAAGAAGAAAGCATTTTTGTTTAAAATGTTTCTTAGTTTTATGGAAAGTTGTGTTTTAATTAGAAGTAAGATTTTACAAATTTTTATTAATTGATAAAGTGTAAAAAAAATGGTCAATTAAAATGTGAATGCACAACTTTTTATAAGTAAGCAATTTTAACACGAATTGTATTCCATGTATACCGCTATAGTCATAAAACTGCTAGGTTATTACCCCTGACGTGGCCAATCATGGTGACAGCCGAGGTGCAATGTGGTACAGAAGGCGCAGACTGAGGCATAGTCGGCAAACAGGCGGTAAGGTCAAGGCAGGCAACAGGTAGAACATAGGTCACTTGCAGATGGGTCAGGACAGTCGACAAACAAAGAGTATTCAAAGTCAGATATCAGGGAAAATGGAACATAGAATAACACAGTGACTAGCAGAAGCACACCAGAAAACGGAGAGAGTGTAGAAAGAAGTGAGTTAATAAGGGGTCCAGCGTCCAGTAATTGCCAATCAGTGGGGCACTGGCTCTTTAAATTTTACAGAGCTGGTGCGCTTGCCCTAGGGGATAGGTATGTGCGCACAGTCCAGAGACAGAGAGCAGAAGTAGAGCAGGAGAGGGGAGGGGTGAGTGACGGCCAGCCAGGGAGACACAAACACAAGCACGACCGAGGTTCGGAGTAGGGACCAAGGCGTGCATCGTAACAGTATGTGCCAGCTACGCGCAGTATATGCCAGCAGGTGTTCAAACGCATGGTGCCCACTGCCCAAAGAGGGTTACATTCATAAGTGAACTTACCCTTACTGAATTACTGAATTAATACTCCTCTTAGGGAAATATATAGATATAAAAATGTATTAAAATATGAAATTGAAAATGTATTCTTTTACTCAAAAGTGGTTCATCCATAGAATTTCACTTGGCATCTCGCTCATGCATTCTAAGTAAGCTTATCCCCCCAGATCTTCTTGTTTTTTTATTAGGCTGATGCTAAACAGCAGCAGGAGTCCAAGCCAATGACATCTGGCTGATCATGTTGTAATAATTTTACCACTCATGTTTTACAATGTAATGTGTAACAATGGCTTCTGTTTACATCAATTCCTTTTCTTTCCATTTTTACATTGTGATTGTTTCTGATATCGAAGTAAAATACAGTATAATTAATTTAATTAATATTTTACCATAATCATAACACTTTACTATCCTAAACTGGCATATGATTTGGCCGCATGTCTCCCCAGTGTGTATATGGGATTATTTAAAAACTTATTAACAAGCATTTGTACACTGCTGATGATATTCAGTGTAAGGGCTTGTCTCTACGGCAGGGCTTTCAGTCGGTTTTACAGACAGTTTTCGGTTGTGAAAGCCGTCTTTAAAGTGACTGTCAACCTTTAACATGGACTTCAGTGAAAAATCCGTGCAGCAGTCCCCACTGCACGGATTTTCCGCCGGAAGGCTTTTGAGACCGCTGGAGGTCCGAAAAATATAGAACATATTCATTCTTCTGTTCGATTTTTGGGCGGAAAACGAACACATTGGTGCAAAGGGGGAGGGCTTGGATCCACTAATCACTGAGAAAAGCAGTCCCCCTGCGTGCCAGAAACAGACCAAATACCGGTCATCATTTCCCGACCGGTATTTGTCCTGTGCCGTGTAATCGGCCTCTTAGATTCTGTACTGAGAATCTGCAACAATAATGCCACATGTAAACTTAAAGGGGTTTTCTCACCAAAATGATTAGCTTTGAACAAAGGTAAAGACTATTATCAAATACTTTGCTGTTCTGGTTTTGCTTCCCTGCAGAATTAGAGCAGTTCTTATCTCCTGCTTGTGTACACAAGCTTCCTTATGTTATCTGTCAACTCTCTCTATCTCATTGCTCCAGCTGCTGTGGCTGACTATGGTGATGTCACTCCCTGCTGAGTCTGATCAGTAGCACAGGAGCTTGTTATCTTTGTTACTGACAAATGTTAACCCTTAAGAGTGCTGTAGCCTTCTGCCCTTCTCTTTAAAACAGTATGTTAGCATTGTCCCTCTAACAGGTTCAGCTAGAAATAACAGAGCCGTTCACTGCTGTAGAAGCATCCACAGGCTGTACAGGAGCTGAGAGCCTGAAGCTGGCTATGAAGAGTAGTCTCTGTAAAACAGCATAGTGAGAACACTCCTGTAACACCTGCACAATAAATACGTACATAAACTATTGCCACAGCACAGGGCCCCACAAAAAATATTCCTGCTTTAAAGCCAAATAACATAATTACACTAATAGGCTTTTTATTACACCTTTCTAGACCAAAGCCTTCAGACCTCTGAATGTCCACAGCACACATTTTACCCTTTGGAATGGCATATTTTAATATTAACTAATATTGTAGACTGTAAGCCCTCACGGGCATATATATAGCCTCCCTGGAATGAACAGCACCCTGGAACTAAGAGGGCTCTAAAATAAATAATAATAATTAATTTTTTTTTGTTTGGTTAAAATTTTGGTTATTCAATACTTTGGCCAAAGAACAGTTTCTTTCAATTTTGGTACAAGGATGAGTCTTTAACTATGTTTGCAAGTTTTAAATAGCAAACGTCCTCCAGTCTCCCAATTTCAATTTAAAGGGGTTTTGCCATAAAGTAAAATTGATGTTGGAAGTTTGAAATTAAATAACATTTTCATCATTCTTAAACATTCTGTACCCTTTAGGCTTTAGCTACCATGTTAGTGATTCATAGTGTACAGCTCATCTCCAGGTGATACGACAAGAGCTCCTCAGTTTTGCCACACATGCTCAGACATCACCTCTCCTCTCAGGCAGCTACTGTCAGTCTATTCCCTGCCTAGTAGTTACACACACTCATTTGCTGCTGAGCAAATGTTTAACTCTAGGTGCTCCACAGCGCCCTCTATTGGATGTAGTTATCCTCAATTCACAAGAGCCTTGTGAATTCAGGATAACTACATCCAATAGAGGGCACTGTGGAGCTCCTCAGCTCTTTTCCCAGAGCCTTTATTTTATGCAAAATAGTCAGTGAGGACTAAAAGCTGAAGAAGGATAAACCATGCATGAAATGCTCTCGTGCCAAAACCCCTTTAACATAAAAAGTTTAACCAGCAAATGTAGGTAAAAAATATAATCCACAAACCCTGCAACACTAGAACATTGCAATAATACCCAAGGTCACCATTTTCATAAGCATAGAGTACATAGTTGCAGAGTAATTTTCTCCACATTCAAAGGTACATCAAAGGTAAATGCATCAATATGACAGAAAAATAGTCAATTTGTTGTGTAAAGGTTGGGATAGGGGTTAAAAGTGTTAATTTAATAGTATTTTTTAATTTATTGTTATTTGTGTAGTTATTTCATAAGGAGGGCCTGGTTAGACTGTATTGTTGTGCATGCTTTATGCACAATTAAAAAAAAATCTGCTCGAAAAAATAAGCAGCTAATCCATGGAGGCCCCATGCCACAATTTAATTGATTTACAGGACTTAAAGGGGTGTTATCGTTTCATTACATGGTCTTCAGAATAAGGGGACAGTGAAAACAAGCAACTTTGCAATTGGATGTCATTAGCAAAGCTGCCTTGTTCTCACAGAGTCCCTTATCTTGTGTTTTTATTTACACTGATATCCAGTGTGGGTCTAATCCCTCCTGATCCCTCCTCCTTGCAATTCACTAGCTGAGAGCTCATTTACATTCTGTACAGCCCCTGGGTCGATTCACGGAGCTGTGTCTCTGAGTTAGGGGCCGTGGCATTTTTCTGTCTCCACACCTAGCAGAAACAGACTGCAGCAGATTGTACAATGAGAAAACAAGACAGTTTTGACCCTGTGCCTAACTCTCCTGCATACACGCAGATCTGTGCCGTTCTTAGAAAGCTGTAATACATCTCCAGCTGTGAGAGATCAGTGCTCAGATTAGATTGAATGCAGCCTGTGGTATGTATACAGCTCTTATAAAATAAGACTGATAGGGAGAGACACAGTGATATGTGGACTCAGAGGGGAGAGGGGGGGGTCTCAGGCCAGCAGTGAAGGGGGGATGATGTCATCCAGCTGGGAGGGGAAGAAACTGCATTCACAGAGTTGAGAAGCTCAGAGCAGTGTGAATGAGCCGAAGTAAGGAAGCGATACATCCCTTTAAAGGGACATTGCCAAAAGAAAGGAGTATTATTGTTAAAACCAATATTCCTGGAAAACTTTTGGCAATTTTTTTTTCTTATTTCAGCAATCCTATGCAACTCAAAATTACATATTAAATATTGTCCTTCTCTAGCTGTGTGAAAGAACTTTTGTTTGGCAGGGCAGAATAAACTCACTTTACTTCAGCTGCTGCTTATCTCTACATAGTCTATAGTCTACTGTTGGCCATTAATTTATTACAATTCTACACTCCAGCAAGCCTTTACTCCGGGTACATCTCCATTAAAGGGGTTGTCTCACTAAAGCGATTAGCTTTTAACATGTAGGAAACACTAAATGAAGACGTTTTCCAAATATATTGCTTTGTTCATTCTTTTTTGTTAAAGGAATTATGAGTGATTTTATCTCCTTCTGAGGGCTTTCTAGCTTCCCAAGTGACCGACCTGAATACTTCTTCTCCCCTGCTGTTTGTTCTATCTGATAGCAGTGAGTGATGTCATCACACAGGTCCTGGCAGCAGGTCAGACAATAGACAGTAATTACTGCTGTTTACTTTAACTCAGAAACTTCCCTGGTCCTGACAGCCTGAGATTTATCTTATTAGCAGAACTCTGAATACACAGAGCTCATATGCTAATTACAGACAGGTTGACCAGGAAGTGACAGATCAAAACAGCATTATTTCATTCATGCATCCTATGAAACTTTGAAATGAGACAACCCCTTTAACATCTTATTGCTCACTTTCAAATAAATAGTATCAAAAGGCTTTTAAAATTGACTATATTTTACTAGTTTTGCAAACAAAATATAATCAGCTCTGATTAGCTCTATTGGAAATCCTAAGAAATTCCAGTTATGGATTTAAAAAGACTTTCCTAGTGTGGTTGTGAATAGTTATGGATGATGACGAATCCTCGTACTACCAGGTTTTTATATAAATTCTGTGAAATTGGTCTATAGCAAATGTTTGTAAATACAGATGATATTTTATTTGCAAAACTAGTAAAATATAGTCAAATTTATAAACCTTGGATACTATGTATTTGAAAGTATCTCTACATAGTTTCATTAAAAATAGTAGGTAGTGGCATAATGATTGCTCTATTGTCTATTGAAGAAGAAAAGATTATAATAGACCATGAGCAATGCGTGGAAGAAAAATACGGTTATCTTTATCTGCACTGAGAATGAGGGGGTTTTATTCACACTTATCAGGTAATTGCTAATAATATTTACACCTCTCAGACCAGAACCGACCAAAAAGAAGGGCCATCAAGCAATCTTCTCCGTGCTGTGCTATCAGAGCTCACAGAAAGGTAATCAGATGGAGTAATGTAATTAGGAGAACTTTAAAAGTTTATATAAAAAAACACCCAATTTAACTCCTTAACGACCGCGCACCGTCTCTTGACGTTGGCCGGTGCGAGTCGTTCGTCTGCATCAACGTTTTTGGCGCCGCTGCAGACATCAGGGTTTGCGGCGCCCGTCGCCGCAGCAGTACTACACAGCCCCGATCCCAGAGCATGTCCTGCGAGCACCGGGGTGTGGAGGAAACCTCCGCAACCCGGTGCTTTAACCCTTTGATCGCGGCGGGGCGTTACAGCAGCGCAATCAAAGGGTTCCCTTGCTCTGTCGGGTGATCGGAACACCCGTTGACCCGACAGAGCTCGGGGAACGGCTGCACAGTCAGCCCTGGAGACCTAGAGTGGCCCCAGAGCTGTCTGTGTATGAAGCCAGTGACTAGGACGCACTGGATGCTGTACTAATCACTGCCTGTGTCAAAGTGACACAGATTAAAATATATTAGCATATATGAATATGCTAATACATTACTAAGTGTTTAAAAAAAAAAAAATGTAAAACAGTTCTCCCTTCATGGGAGTAAAAAAATAAAAAGTAAAAAAACACATAAAAAGTGTTAAAAAAAAAAAAATAAATAAAATAATAAATATTTAATAAAAATAATTGTGCATAAATTACACACACAAAAAAACCTACACATATTAGGTATCCACACGACCATAATAACCTGTAAAATTACCCTAACAAGTTATTAAGTGTGAAATGTGAATGGTATAAAAAAAATTTTTAAAAAACCAAAAATTTCAAAAAAAACCCCTTAAACTATTCCCCCATAAAGTATAACTTGTCTCGAATAAAACGAGGCCTCATACAACCGCGTCATTGAAAAAATAAAAAAGTTACATCTGTTGAAACAGAGGCAAAAACTAAAAAAAATGCTCTGGTCATTAACTACTTTTCAGGCGTTCGGCTTAAGGGTTAAGAAAACAAAAATCCATATAATCGTTGCATATTGCTTGTCAATATGTGAAAAGAAAAAATTTGATGGTAGTGTCCCTTTAAAGGACCTACTGCTAGGGTCCCTGTGCCAGATACCTTCAGAGGTCAATGGGGTCTTCAAATCTAATCAAAAAGTTTCTGAAGACAATTACCTGCTATATAGGGCTATTTTCTAGTATACTTGCATGTCCAAAAATCAATGGATTACTGGATCATGTCTTAGGTAATGTGATGCCGCCCAGCCAGAATTTCTCCACTTCCACTGATGTACCATTTCTCCTTTCCTGCTCCCTTCCCCCACATTCAATGTCCATAATCTCATTACCAATGGCATTTTACATGTACATACTGCAGCCCTGAATAAAAAATAAGTCCCACAATATGTTTCACTTGAATATAAAAATGACCCAAAAAAGGTGCTGCTAAATGTATTGAAAAATCTTCCCAGACCCATATATGTCCATTGTCAACAAAATCTTATTACTGTAAGTATTATTAGTATACAAGCGATCACACCCTCTAGTGGTCAACTACCTTAGGTGGAGTACAAGTACTAACAGTTTTAAACATGAAATAATAAAAAAATATTCAGAACACCCTCCATTTTGCCATTAAACAAATAAAATAATTGAAACAAATGAAAAATTATACATAACTGGCATTGCCACCTCCAAAAAGGTTCTATTAATGGGAGATTGCCATCAGAAAATGACCTATTGTTTTTATGTTAAACACGTTTGTTAAGATTTTGTGTGTCACTTTCAATATATATATTTTTGTTTTAAATCCTGAAATCGTGCAGTTTTCACTTTGGCCATTAGTCCTAGTAATAGTCTGGAAATTCCTGTTCTGCAGAGAACACTTTCAGCAGTCTCCTTATTATCAGCACAGGGAGGATTACGCTCAAAGGTGACATCAATGTGTATAGATAACACAGGACCCACCATTCACAATAGGAGATAATTACAGTCCATTCTCTAATCCTCCCTGCACTTT
Source organism: Phyllomedusa bahiana (assembly GCA_025379985.1). Lineage (NCBI taxonomy): Eukaryota > Metazoa > Chordata > Amphibia > Anura > Hylidae > Phyllomedusa > Phyllomedusa bahiana. Next base: position 237,509 of record JAODAL010000676.1, read on the forward strand.
GACTTCTTCCCAAGTCACAGAGCATGCCTGGAAAACCCTTCTATAGAAGTCAATGGGTCTGCTCCTGTTCACAGGCTCCTATGTCCATGAAGCTGCTGTAAAGTATATCTCTTAATGATGTTAAGAGCAGCTGAGACAAGATGACTGCCACCATTATCATATACAGATAACTGAATGAAAAATGTACAATCAGAAAATAAAAACGGCTAAGAAGAAAATAATCTGTATCAGTGTCTTGTTTTAATAAGGAAAATAAAAATGGCTGAACACCGTTGAAGCTAAAAAATTCCAAGCGCCAAAATTGCGTTTTTTTGGTCCTTTCACATCCCATAAAAATTGTAATCAATTTAATCAAAAAAGTCCCATGTATTCGAAACTGGTAGAAATAAAAAGCACACTTCAGCCCGCATAATACATCCGGAACTCAAGTCCGTAGGTGTTACTACAAAAAAGTTATTGGTCGCAGAAAATGGCTCCGCCGTGCAAATTTCAAAAATAGAAAATGTTTGGAATTTTTTTTTACGGCACCAAAACATAATGGAAACCGTACATGTTCGGAATTGGCGGATGAATAACAACCTGTAGAATACAGATAACACATCATTTTTACCGAAGACTGAATGGCATAAAAGTAAAACTTCCGCAACCATGGCACAAATAATTTTTTTTTACATTTTGATACAATTAGAATTTAATTTTATTATTCCCAGTATATTCTATGGAAATATCAAAAACATCAATAGAAATTAGATCTTGTACAGCAAAATAAAAGCCCTCTTATGTCTATATAGGTGGAAAAATAAAAAAGTTATGGCTCCGGGAAGGGGAGGAGGCAAAAAACTAACGTGAACAAAAATAAGCCTCTGGGGTTAAAACTTAAGGGGTAAAAGATTTGGAGCCTCATGTGTAAAAACTGTCTTGGTCTAAGACTTTCTTAGGCACCAATCAGATTTCCCCTTTCATTTTTTCAGAGCACTATATGTAATGAAAGAGGAGCTCTGATTGGTTGCTATGGGCAACAAAGAAAGTGTTAGACCTAAACAGTTTTCATATATATATATATACGAGGCCCTTGGTATCACTGGAGTCCTCCCAACCTGCAGAATACAGATAGCATGTCATTTGTACCAAACAGTGACGAACATAAAAACAAAGGGCGACATGTATGAATGGGGCTGCACTAATTTTCTGGAGTGCTTTAAGCCAAAAAACCTGTCCCAGGCCTGCTCTTTAGATGTATCTGTTCTATAGATGTATGAACAGTCATACGCCTAAACTGCATTCTGCGCCAGGCACATACCACACACCAGATTTATGAGCCCATCTACGACCGTTTCATACATTCAGGTGCATTCTACAATACAGCGATTTAGAACTGGGGAGTCAGCGCCAAGTTCAGGCATGTCGCCCAAAGTCCCCTCAGAAAATGGTGCAATTGCCTTTCTTTTAATGCTTTTCATTTTTGGGGTTTCCCAGTAGCTTATATTGTACAGTCAATGGCACCATTAGAAAGTACATTTTCTCCCACAAAAAACAAGCGTAATACTTCTATGTAGGTAGAGTAATAAAAAGTTATGGCTCTTGGTCACCAAGTGTTGACAGATCTGTGCATACTACACTGCCATTCAAAAGTTTGGGGTCACCCAGACAATTTTGTGTTTTCCCTGAGAACTCATAACTTTATTTATCAGAAGAATTGCAAAATGAATAGAAAGCTCGTCCAGACATTGACAAGGTTAGAAATAATGATTTTTATTTGAAATAATAATTTTCTACCTCAAACTTTGCTTTCGTCAGAGAATGCCCCCTTTTCAGCAATTCCAGCATTGCAGACCTTTGGCATTCTAGCTGTTAATTTGCTGAGGTAATCTGCAAAAATTTCACCCCATGCTTCCAGAAGCCCCTCCCACAAGTTGGATTGGCTTGATGGGCACTTTTTGCATACCATACGGTCAAGCTGCTCCCACAACAGCTCAATGGGGTTGAGATCTGGTGACGGCCACTCCATTACAAATAGAATACCAGCTGCCTGCTTCTTCCCTAAATAGTTCTTGCATAATTTGGGGGGTGTGCTTTGTGCTTTGCAGGATGAAATTGGCTCCAAATCAAGCGCTGTCCACAGGGTATGGCATGGCGTTGTAAAATGGAGTGATAGCCTTCCTTATTCAAAATCCCTTTTACCTTGTACAAATCTCCCACTTTACCAGCACCAAAGCAACCCCAGACCATGCTTGACAGATGGCGTCAGGCACTCTTCCAGCATCTTTTCAGTTGTTCTGTGTCTCACAAATGTTCTTCTGTGTGATCCAAACACCTCAAACTTCGATTCGTCCATAACACTTTTTTCCAATCTTCCTCTGTCCAATGTCTGTGTTCTTTAGCCCATATTAATCTTTTCCTTTTATTAGCCAGTCTCAGACATGGCTTTTTCTTTGCCACTCTGCCCTGAAGGCCAGCAGCCCGGAGTCGCCTCTTCACTGTAGACGTTGACACTGGCGTTTTTCGGGTACTATTTAATGAAGTTGAGGACCTGTGAGGCATCACTAGAGACTCTAATGTACTATACTTGTCTTGTTGCTCAGTTGTGCAGCGGGGCCTCCCACTTCTCTTTCTACTCTGGTTAGAGCCTGTTTGTGCTCTCCTCTGAAGGGAGTAGTACACACCGTTGTAGGAAATCTTCAGTTTCTTGGCAATTTCTCGCATGGAATAGCCTTCATCTCTCAGCACAAGAATAGACTGTCGAGTTTCACATGAGAGTTCTCTTTTTCTGGCCTTTTTGAGAGTTTAATCGAACCAACAAATGTAATGCTCCAGATTCTCAACTAGCTCAAAGGAAGGTCAGTTTTATAGCTTCTCTAATCAGCAAAACTGTTTTCAGCTGTGCTAACATACTTGCACAAGGGTTTTCAAGGGTGTTCAGAATATCCAAAAGACATCTCACACAGTTAGCAAACACAATGTGCCTGACAACACATTTTAATGCACCAAATTTTAGTGCGAAACTGCCTTTAAAAGTTTGACTCACAGCACTCTATGCGTCAATTTTGAGTGCTATACACCAAAACTGTTTGGCGCATAACACTTCCATTCATACTGTCATATTATACACTCCTCTACATCTATTTAGAACTGGTGTGTCGGCGCCAAGTTACTAAAATGGCGCATATAATTTAATAGATGTTGCCCAGTGTCTTTTGGTGTGTTTCTTTTTTTTTTTTTTTTTTTAAATCGCAGTCTTAAAGTACACTTCTAGTAATCCTGATGAAGTTTCAGCACATTTAAAATGAAACCCACCTTCCTTCAAGTCTGTAGGCACAATCATACAACACAGACTGTCAATCACTGATAACACCGCCTACTGGACTCCTTAAAGGGGTTGTCTCATTACAAGGATTGCTTTTAAAGTTAAAGATCTTGCAAAGACAAGTCACTTTGCAATATGTGTCCATTAACAGTATCCTACCTATTCTGAGATATACATGTGCTGTCAAATAATTAAGCATAGAAACCGGATATTTCTCATAATTGCGTTGAGATTTCATGCTTGCGAGTGCGTCAATTTAACAGTGCAATGAACGCGTTTTGCGGCGCGTATGTGTGTACGCCGCTTGAACTCCCCCTAAGGAACTCTGGCATTTCTTCTGATCTTGTGGAAGAAGAGGCTGGTGAGGTTTGTATATTAGGCTTGGTTCATATCTGCGCTGGAGGTTCCATTCCTTGCAGAGGTGAAAAACTGAAGCCAGTGGATCCAATCACTATGGACACCAATGGCGCCAGACGGACCATATTCATTAAAAAGGGTCTGTTCGTTTTCCACTGTGGTGTCTGTATTTGAGATTGAAAAAACAGTGTAGCAATCCGCGCTATATTTTCTGTCTCAGCTACGGACATCACAGTAGAAACCTGACAGACCCATTATAATTAATAGGGGCCATTGTGTGCCGTGGGTGTCTGTAGTGATCTGATCCCCTGGCTTAAAGGGGTTGTCTCGATACAAAGAATAGCTTTCAAATTGTAGGGAACACAAAATAAAGACATTCCTCAAATATATTGCTTTGTTCCTCTGTTTTCCCTAAGGAGATACAAGTGAATTTATGACCTACCTGTCTATTTCAGTTCCCTCAGTAACAACCTGTAAACAATTCTCACCCTGCTGTTTGTTCAATGAGATAACAGTGAGTGATGTCATCACACAGGTCACTGCAGTGTCCTGTGCTGCTCAGCAGTAAAAAGCTTGATTTATGTAAAATAAACAGAACTGTAATTAGGGCTTTTGTTTTGGGGGATCAGATAAGAAGTCCTGTTAGTAGTTTGAGAAGCTAATCTGATCTAATTAGCATCTGAAAGCACAGCACAGAGCTGTACAAGCACAGAGCTGTATGCAAATGAGTCAGTCTGAACCAGGAAGTGACAGGGTATTTCATTCATGCATTCTCTGAAACTCTGAAGGGAGACAACTCCTTTAAGCTTTTCACTTCTGCTCTGCGACGGAGGTTCTGAAAAGAACCTCTGACGCAGATGTGAAGCAGGCCTTTGCCGCATGTCAAAATCCCTTCTGAGTCTGATTCATTGCTCACTACAAGCCAGCCTTGGTGAATGGGGAGATGGCCGCGCTTACGCAGCTCTTCCCCATTCATGCCTTTGTGAGTTGAAATCTCGCCAAGCACTCCCCCTGGTTATATTTGGAATTGCTATGAAAAAGAAGGGTGCCATGAAAAGAATAGTGCAGTGCGGCCTTCTCCCTGTTTACTGAGGCAGGCTCAATTTCAGACATTGATGGTATATCACTAGGATGTGCCATCAATATAAGATGCAGGTCCTACCTCTCGAAAACAAGCTCTAAAACTTCTTTGTAAACAGTGGTTGGGACTCTCCTATTCAAATCATAGAGCCAAGCGGCGCACTCAGCCAGTGGCAGACTGGGGTGCTTCTGGCCCACAGGTGGAGTTGATTCTAGGTGCCCACCAGTTGAACTGTTTCTGGGCCCACCAGTGGAGTTTATTTTGGGCTCCCCCTACAGCTACTGTAAATCACTATACTCTGCCTCTTGCTTTTTGCCTCCCTTTCTCTGCTTTTCTGCATCTACTGAGGATGCATATGCAGATAGCAACCAACTCAATGTCTGCCATGGTCATGGGCCCACCGGGGGTTTTACCTGTTCCTCTGTGGGCCAGTCCGAGCCTGCACTCAGCCCTACCAAGAACTTCTATTGAGAGAGTCCTGGCCACCTTTCTGTTCTAAAGAGAGGTTTCAGGTCTTGTGTTCGAGATGCAAAGTGTGGTCCCAGAAGTAGGATCTTCATGTATCTTACATTGAATCCAGCTCCCGATGATGATTATTAAAATCTTGTAAATTTATTCCATTACTAATAGATTAAAACATGATTTACAAAATAAAATGGTGTACAGCCCCTCAAATGTGTTTCGGGCAGAACCTGCCCTTAATCAACACTTCTGCTTGAAACGCGTTCATCATCATCTGCTGCTGGATTCACTATTTTTTTGGGTTACACATGATTGTCCTTGCGAGTCCTGGTGCTATCCGTGCACCGGAATGACGTACTAACATAAAATATACATCATACCAAGGTCAGCAACCAACCCATTAATGTCTTACGTATTTCACATTGTTGGCGCATCCTAGTCAGGGCCATCTTTTCCATTGAGCACACTAGGCAGTTGCCTGTTGGCCCCACAAGTGTAGGGGCCCCAGGTTGGGTATGCTGGTCCCTGGAATACAAAAAACATACCCAGGGTCCCATGGTTGGCTTAGCTTATTTTACTGTTTGTGTGTTTTTAGGATGTGCAGACAAATAAAAACCACGGTGGAGAAGGGAGCCACAGGCTCCCTGTCCTGCTGGTTAGGCCCTGTTCACACGACGGATTTGGCCGCGGGTGCTGATGCCAAATTGCGCTTAGTTTATTAACATGGTTTCCTATTGGAAACCGTGTTAATATTCACACGCCGCGGGTTTGGCCGTGGCTTCGGGGCCGCGGCCAAACCCGCGTGTGTGGAGAACACTCCTGTCACTTCTTGACAGGGAGCGCTCTGCGCGGCGGTGCGCGGTGCTCCTGCGGGCTTCGCCGCGAGTGGTGCGCGGCTGGGACGCGGCTCGCAGCGCGGTTTCCCCCCTGCTATTAATTTGCATGGGGGCAAACCCTCGGCGCAAGCTGCGCCCCAAACCACGCCCCTCCCGCACCGAGACCACGCCCACCACCCGCGCCGCAAACCTGCATCAGGAGACGCGAGTTTGCAGCGCGGTTCGACGAGGTCTTGGCCGCGTGTGAACGGGGTCTTAGTCTTATAGGCTGTTGGTGTCCAGGCGTAAGTGGTGTGATAATATGGGTGTGCTTGGGGGTGACTAGAGGCAAGACCTAGTGTGATGTCATGTATTTGGACAGGGCCCACTGCAGTCCTCTGCCCAGGGACCCATAATGCTCTTAAAACGTCCCTGATCCTAGTGATAAAGCATTGATATCTGAAATGAGACAACCCCTTTAGGCTCCATCCTAAGCTGATATAAGGTGCATCAGGTGGGCATTCCCCTCCACTCTGGTGTTCCTCCTACTTCCTCATAGTGGGAGCAATGACTGGGTGACCCCGCTCCATGTTCTTCAGACACTGCACCATCCTGAGGCCCCTAGCAGATGTGAAATGAGTTAGTGATCACAGCAGGAGCAGGAGACTTCGTTTTCTCCTTTTACTGAAACTGCTGAATTGTGAGGGGACTGGAAGTTGGAGTCCTGGTGTAAGTGTGATCAATGGGGTGGGAGTGTCTGCTGATAAGAGGGCTGGCTCCCAGCCATGATGCACTGCAAAGCCTGAGTCCCTCACTCACAATCCAGAGGAAATCGGAAAATCTTCCCAAGCAGCGCAGACAGCTGGGGGGAAGCACAGGGAGGGAGTGAGCTCCAGTGTGAGGAGGAGGATGAGGAGGGCGCCCTGTGAGTGTGTGCAGTGAGTGTGCTGCTGCCTCCGACGCTGCGGGCTCTGCATGGCATTCTCTGCAAGGAGTCGCTCTCTCTCCCCTCTGGTCAAGGCGGCTTCTTCCTGATCTGGACCTATAAAGGTGGATGTGAGGGAAGCTGTCACATCAGTGGCACACACCCTGGACACAAGGTATGCCAGCGCCATGCTGCCAGTCATCCTGCAGACTAAGCCTAATGCGATTACTGCATTAATAAAAGGGAAAGGGGCTCAGCCGGTGCCCTCCATGTCCGCCCCGTGCCCGCACCTGGCACTCGTGCCCTTGGCTGGCATGAGGTGTGTGCTTCATTGAGACACCGGTGCCGCACGCTGCTGCTACTGCAGCATCGGGATCCCTGAACTTTCATTGCACTGTGCCCATCAAGGGTGCTAGCAGTATCCATGCTATAGTGTGGATGTGTATTATATCCCGGTAGATGTATTAGTATATAGAGCCTGATACTGTCTATTATCTTATATAGTGTGTACATATATGTAGATGGATTATATCCTAGTTATGAATATATTATATATATATATATATATATATATATATATATATATATATATATATATATATTTTATATTATAGTACATCCCATCTATTATAGTCTACTATCTTATAGTGTATAATTATATATATTATATATATATATATATATATATATATATATCGAGATTGATTATATACTAGTTATGAATATATAATACCCCATTTATTATACTGTCTATTATATTATAGTGTGTGTATATATATATATATATATATATTATATATATATATTTATATATATATATAATATAGGATTATATCCTAGTTATGAATATATTTATATATAGATATTTATTATACATTCCACTATTATATTCTCTCTTATCTTAGAGTGTATACATATATATATATAGATGGATTATATCCTAGTTATGAATATATATATATATATATATATATATATATATATATATATATATATATAGTACATCCCATTTATTATACTGTATAATATCCTATAGTGTGTACATATGTGTATATATATATATATTTATATATATATATATATATATATATATATTTATTATATAATATTTATGAACATAAAGTATATATAGTACATCCCATTTATTATACTATCTATTATCTTATAGTGTATACATATACATAGATGGATTATATCATCTGATTCATTATACACTATATTATGATATAACATGATATAGTGTTATATACACACATATGTATGTATGTGTATATATATATATATATATTCTTGATATACCCCACTTAGCATTATATATATATACAGTATGTATTATATATAGTATTCTTTATTTATTGTACTATGTCCATTGTACTGTATGCTCCAATTATATTACTAGACTGTATCAAAGTGGATGTATGTATATATATATATTCATACACGCATATATATATATATATATATATATATATATATATATATATATATATATATATCCAACTTATAACTATATATATGTATATATAATGCTACATTTTCTTGTCTCTCGCAGTATTCTGAGTGATAGGGGCATAATATATGTCTGTATAGTGGTAGGTAATGGGCACCTCAGATGGCAGTCACTATTGCTATCTGTAGCCTTCTATCGGTGTTTTTCTTCATGCTACGCGTATACCTAGTTGCAGGCTCAGTAAGCACAGAGTAACTGGTAGTCTTCCCACACTATCCATGGGACAGGATGGTTAACCCCTCTGGTGCCCGTTGCCCGCACTGCGTTGCCGGTTGTCCCCACCCCCAGCAATGGAAGGGTTAGGTCCCCCTCCCGCTCTCGGTTGTGTGAGTAGGATAGATGGATTTGTAGCTTTGGTGCCTCAGTAGGAGGAGGTGAGGAGTGTGTGCTCCCTGAAGGGATAATGTGCATGTCTGCTGTGGCTGGAGGTGGGTTATTCTGACTGGAGACCTGTGATTTGTCTCCCTCGCTGGCTCATGGTTGAGTTGGTCATTCATAGTCATGCTGTCTGGCAGGTATTGTGACAGGACTGCAGGAGACAGGCAGCATGCTCTAGGAATAGCCTCCATGCTGCAGCCTGCATGTATATGGACGAGTGAGGACACTGGAGCCTCACAGGTCTTGTCACTTTCTCAGGAGGAGCAGATGAATGGCTGACGATAGAGCTAACACTGCGGATCCCTCACTTCTGCCAGGTCTTGTCCTCTATTTTTTCACTCATACCCTAAATCTCTCCTCATCAGTAGAAGTTTAACCTGTTGCTGGCCAGGGAGAACTGCACAAATGCACATCTCGCCCCATAGTATGTGTGCAGATGTATGCGTCTATGGGGCGACTGGTCGTCTATAGCAGGCTATGCTCTTAATGGGTCCACGCGCTCATCCGTCAGACTTTACAGTAGTATGTATTTGCAGGTTTGTCTTTTCCGCTGCAGACTCTTCACTACACTGACTACATCCCACATCAGGACACTGTCTCATTTCCTGATATCCCAGTAACCGAGGTGAAATTCATTCATTTCTGCATGTGTCAAACAACAGATTTCTCAATACCCCTGCACAGCTGTTGCTTACACTATATAATCTTCTACTCTCTGACTGTTACATACTGCTAATTTAGAATACCTTGCACATATTTTAGCCATTTTGCAATGACTGAATACATAATTTCCTCCATGTATGCTAGGGATTGGGGCACGGGTTGTGTAGTATAAATTCCCACATGTATGCTAGGGATTGGGGCACGGGTTGTGTAGTATAATTTCCCACATATATGCCAGGGATTAGGGCACGGGTTGTGTAGTATAATTTCCCACATGTATGCCAAGGATTAGGGCACGGGTTGTGTAGTATAATTTCCCACATGTATGCCAGGGATTGGGGCACGGGTTGTGTAGTATAATTTCCCACATGTATGCCAGGGATTAGGGCACGGGTTGTGTAGTATAATTTTCCGCATGTATGCCAGGGATTAGGGCACAGGTTGTTTAGTACAATTTCCCACATATATGACAGGGAGTGGGGCACGGGTTGTGTAGTATAATTTCCCGCATGTATGCCATGGATTAGGGCACGGGTAGTGTCGTAGAATATCCCACATGATGCCAGGGTAGTTTTGGCGGGGCACGGGTTGTGTATAGTGATAGGATTTCCCGCATGTATGCCAAGGGATTGGGGCACGGGTTGTGTAGTACAATTTCCCCATGTATGCCAAGGATTAGGGCACAGGTTGTGTAGTACAATTTCCCGCATGAATGCCACGGATTCGGGCACGGGTTGTGTATTAGAATTTCCCTCATGTATGCCAGGGATTGGGGCACGGGTTGTGTAGTATAATTTCCCACATGTATGCCAGGGATTGGGGCACGGGTTGTGTAGTACAATTTCCCACATGTATGCCAGGGATTGGGGCACGGGTTGTGTAGTATAATTTCCCACATGTATGCCAGGGATTGGGGAACGGGTTGTGTAGTATAATTTCCCACATCTATGCCAGGGATTGGGGCACTGGTTGTGTAGTATAATTTCCCACATGTATGCCAGGGATTAGGGCACAGGTTGTGTAGTACAATTTCCCGCATGTATGCCAAGGATTAGGGCACGGGTTGTGTATTTGTAGTAATGCAAGGCTGAACGTCGTTTAGTCAATAATTGGACTGTGGTATTAAATAGTAATGTACTTGAGCAATGCAGTTCTCGCTTGGCACATTGCAAGGTAAAGCTTTCAATGCAGAAAACCACTAGTGACATGGCTTAGCACACGTGGAGCGGTCTGGACCGAGCCCTGTTACACTGCAGATTCCCACAATATGGTTGCTATCTATTCCTATTGATCTACCCATCTCATTTACATTTATCTATCACATGGCTTTCTATCTATCTATCTATCTATCTATCTATCTATCTATCTATCTATCTATCTATCTATCTATCACCTATTCAACCTGTCCTCTCCACACATAATGTATCTATCTATCTATCTAATTGTGTTTATTATATAGATAAATATTTGTATACAGAGATACATTGTTTGAATGTTAAGCTATATGTCACTATAGCATGGGAGGCATTCACTAAATACTCTATGAATATGTTAGCTATTCATGCAGAAACTGTGCTAGTGGGTAAGCATTGCTAAACTAGAAGAGGAAGCATATGTCACTGGTTACAACCTATAGCTGCTAAATTAGCTGATGCTGGTGATAGTAAATGAATTACTATGAATGATATCATCATAGGAATGTATCTTTTCACTCTCTACCTATCCATGTGAACAATACGCCTGTAGAACATGACAGTGGGTGATGGATAACCAGGTTAGTCTGTGTAGCCGGCACAATGAATACATTCCATGTAAATGCTATGCATAGTAATATCCTCCTGTGCTCTGAATCCTCACCACTGACCCAAAAAGACAACAAGTGCACAAATGTTACATTGTATCTACGTAAAACTGATGGTTGTGTTTGCTGGAGGACGGTAAAATAGGAAATGACCTTGTCTCTTTGGGTTTGTAAAAGGGAGAAGAAACAGGGTTTGGCGTATGGCAGGCTGGGAGGTCTGGTCTCACAATATTGTTCCTGCTTTTAAAAGGAGAAGTGAAATCAGTGCAGAAGCTGAAATGCAACGTGTTAGTGGGATCTGATCCGGATCACTTGTCACTGTGATATGGAGGGACGTGGAGAGACATTTTTTTTTTTACTGCCAGGGTTCTATGGGCTGGGTTGGTTATGGAAATATTATATATTATACAGTTTAGTTTAGATATATTCTCAGAATATTGGATGACCCGAGACCTATCCTCCAGGTTAGGGTGTTGTTGGCTGGTTCTGGTGATTGCACATTTATAACCTGTGCCCAGGATGTGCAGGGCTGGGGTTGAATAGTTTGTAATAGATTTACATTGTTATTTGTAAATAATTCATACATGAATGAAACCTACTATTCTACATAGATAATCTCAGAGATTACACACATAATGCACAGTATGTCTATAATTGAATTGCATGTATTCATGCTGATTTCCATCACTGAATGGCATCTCAAGCCAGAGTATATAGAGTTTTTTTGCTTAGACCAAGCAGGGCTGCCATATGTTAGGGCCCCATAGAGCTGGAGCATCCCTGCCCATTAGCAGTTCCTATCTTGCACCATCTTTTTGAATTTGTTCTGGGCCCCTGACCAGAGTACTGTCAATACTGCACATGATGGTGCCACTAATATCAAACACTGAGCTGTGAGAACGGTGTCCAGCACATAAGAGTAACCATACTAGATGAGATCTAGCCTCTTTAGATGCGGGCAGGAGTCTTTTGCTGCCCTTTTGGACTAATTTATTTATCCTTTATGGTCAGCGGCCCTCCTTAGGCTATGTCCACACTGCACAGGAAAATGATCGTATCTTCGGCACTTTTCATTTTTTAAAAGCGCCAAAGATACGATACGGCCCCATAGGCGGCAATAGGAAAGACGAGCTGCAGTCTCCACAGCTCGTCTTTTCTCTGCCGGCTTTCGGCAGCGGCGTATTATACAACATGTTGTATGATACGCCGCCGCTTCTCGTTTTCTTGCCGTCTTCCCATACAATACAATTGTACGGGCGGCGTCAGGAAAGCGAGAAGCGACCGCGGTTTTTGCACAAAGCGTGGCAAAAACTACGGCACTGCATCAGAGATAAAACAGCCGCTTTTAGGCCGTTTTTTGTCCGATGCAGTGTACACATAGCCTTAAAGGGGTTGTCTCACTACATTGATTCATCTTTCTTTCAGTCCTGTTTTCTTGGTTTCAGTTTGAATTCAGGGGTGTGTTTACTGTCTTCTACTAGGCTGCAGAAGAAGCCAGGTCTGCAGCTATAGCAATCAGTGCTGGCAGCTTATCAAGAGAGATTGAATAGGTCTGTAGCTATAGTGACCTGAGGAGCTGATGCAGCCCATATAAGAGGGGATATCTAGGAATGGACACATATTGCAAAGTTACTTGTTTTTGCAAGATCTTTAACATAAAAAGCAATCCTTGTAGTGAGACAACCCCTTTAAGTAACAGTCTTTTCAAAACTGATATACTGAACTACATACTGTGCCTGAGAGGGGAGCATGACATAGGGGTCTTCTCTTTCTGGTTATCTGAATGCCTATATCATGCACCATCCCTTCTATAGGCATACGGTCAGGTTTGCCTACACTGATACCGCGGCTGACTCAACAGATGTGTTTCAGACCAATTTAGGCTGTGTTCATATCACATTCGGGTCTCTCTTGCAGGTATCTGGCAGAAATGGGTTGATAAAGAAGTCTCTTTTGGACTATATATGCTCCATTTTACACTTGCAGATGCTTTATTTCACTGATATAAGAGCTTGGTAGGGCATGCTGTAGTGTCCATCACATATAGCATAAATGAACAGGAAAGAGAGAAAACGAAGTCCAAAGGAGACTTAATTCCCCCCCCCCACCCCCCTGCTTCCTTTGGCTCCACCAGATACCTGCAATGGAGTCCCAGAATGTGAAATAGAGCAAATGTGGCCTTAGAATATGTTTGCCCTTTTGTTTCCTGTGGCTCCGCCATAGCATATGTCAAATGTTATTCAAGAAACGTTGTCCCTACAGATACCTGTGATGGGCCCCTTTATGGCAAAACCACTTTAATGACTTTGCATAACCCTTAAAGGGATTTTCACAGAGCCTGATCTTCATAGTCAGCTTTAGGTTTCTCAATTCCTGTTCAGGCTGGTGTTTAAACAGCATTGACTGGCACTTTAGCTCTGCTATTACTACCGTGTTTCCCCGAAAGTAAGACAGCGTCTTACATTCTTTTTACCCCCAAAAGTCCCACTATGTCTTACTTTCGTGGAATGTCTTATATTGGCAGGTATATGGCCCCATACGCAGGTAAAGGGCAGGCTGTAGGCAGGGTATAGGGCAGGCTGTAGGCAGGGTATAGGGCCTGCTGTAGGCAGGGTCTCGGGCAGGCTGTAGGCAGGTATAGGGCAGGTATAGGCAGCTGTAGGCAGGTATAGGCAGCTGTAGGCAGGTATAGGCAGCGGTAGGCAGGGATAAGGCAGCTGTAGGCAGGTATAAGGCAGCTGTAGGAAGGTCTACGGCAGCTGTAGGCAGGGATAGGCAGCGGGAGGCAGGTATAGGGCAGGTATAGGCAGGCTGTAGGCAATAATATCAAAATAAAAAAACAAACAATCACTTACCTGGATCCCCGCTGCTCCGTCTCCCGCGCTCTCGGCTCTGCTCTATCTTCTTGCCGGCATAGGCGGATGACATCATCAGGCCGCGCACGCAGCGTGATGACACACGCTGCCTGTGCCGGGAGCTCCGGACAGCCGCGAGTCTGCGGTCGCCCGGAGGCCACTGCGGAGCAGGGAGCGCTCGCTCTGTGCCCCGCAGTGGTATCCCTTCACTTATATGCGCTCCGGAGGAGTCGCATATAGGTGAAGGAATCGCGGACAATGCCCGGGCCAGCGCAGCGCCCGGACACTGTGTGCTGTACTCAGCATTCAGCTATATGCGCTCCCTGAGGAGTCGCATATAGCTGAAGCGTCCCTGTCGGCGCCCGGGCCATCACAGCGCCCTAGCGCAGACAAAGTACAGTTATTACGTCTTACTTTCGGGGTACGTCTTACATTAGTCGACGTCCCTAAACTCCCCGCTACGTCTTACTATCGGGGGTGTCTTACTATCGGGGAAACACGGTAGCTAAGCCTGTTGTAACAGCAGTGCACGAGGCTGCTGAGCTCTAAAGGGTTTAGTTTTAGTAGTAGAAGTAGTAGTAATAAGAAAGATAAACAAGCTCCTGCGCTGCTGATAAGACACAGCCCAGAGTGACGTCACCGTTCCGGTCACTATTAGAATAGAGGAGGTGGTTGGTAACCTAGGGAAGCTTGTGTACACAAGTAGGAGATAAAAACTGCTCTAACTTTGAAAGGAAGCAAAATCAGAACAACAATGTATTTGGTAATAGTCCTTATTTACTTTCACCTAAACATTTAAAGCTAATCAGTATGGTGAGAATACCCTTTAAGTGGATGCCTGGTTTTTGTGTTAGTAGTGAATGATCGTGGAGACTTGTGGGAATGCTTTGCTACAGGTAAACATTAGGGAGCTGTTACCATTCATTTAGAATAAGAGAGACGCCATAGTAAGAATTACAATACTGCAAACTAATAAACTTTGGAGAACTATTTTAAGGAGGGAGGGCACCAACAAGCTGCTCTGCCTTGGTCCCTGTATCCAGACACAGCTGATGTAGTAAACTGAATTTTCGCCCCAGGTGACGGAAAGTCTTGCTATAACGCTATAATCTGTAACGCTATAATCTGCTATATGTCTGTGTATTTTGCGTGTTATGATAACTTAGTATAGAAATGCTCAGCTCTGCTACATTGACAAGCACCCGTTCTGCTACATTTTCCAGTCCCCTGTAGCTGCTCGTTTGTTTTAGCCATCTACGAGTTCTATAGTCACTTCATGGAAATACTGCAAAGAGTATGCAGCACAAGGGGAGAGTGACTTAACTTGGGATGAATTTTAGTTTGGCACGGTGTATAAAGTGGAGTGAGACAGACGTAAGATGAATACTGTAATTCTTTTGTGCCCCTCAGGATGCAAGATTAGTCACCGTGAAACAGCCACAGTAGTTTGTGCGACGTATTCTTGACGCGTTGAATGTTGAAAACAGACATTCCCTCTGTAAATTACAATTGAGAGACCAAACACAGGGACGCTCTTTTTATACCCTGGGGAAAATAAGTATTTGATACACTGGTGATTTTGCAAGTTTTACCCACCTACAAGTAATGGAGAGATCTTTAAGCTGTTATCATAGGTAAACTTCAACTCTGAGAGACAGAATCTAAACAAATTTAGAAAATCATATTGTATGTTTTTTTTTTTTTTTAAATAAATAATTAGCATTTTAATGCATAAAATAAGTATTTCATCACCTACCAACCAGCAAAGTTCCTGGCTCTCACAGACCTGTTAGTTTTTCTTCAAGAAACTCTCCTACTCTGCACTCATTACCTGTATTAATTGTACCTGTTTGAACTTGTTACCGGTATAAAATGCACCTTTTGGTATCTGCGTTTTTTGATGCATTTTTTAAAGCATTTTTTTGTGCAGAAAGGCACAGCAGTTAAATTTCTGCACATAAAACGCATCAGAAACGCACCAACAAACGCACTGTGTGAAAGCACCCTTTTACATACTAAATCAATCACACTCCAACCTCCCCACCATGGTCTGGGGCTCCAAGCAGGATCTCGCCTCGTGGGGTAAGGATGATTCTGAGAAAGGTCAGGAATCAGCCAAGAACTACACGGGAGGACCTGATCAATGACCTGAATAGAGCTGGGACCAAAGTAACACTCTAAGGGCATGTCCCCACGGCAGAGGACAAATACCGGTCGGTTTATCCGACAGGTATTTGTCCAGTTTGTGTGTCGTGCACACGGCCGTGCAGGGGACAGCTTTTCTCCGCAATGAGAATGAATGTGCATGTTCAATCTTTTTTGGGCGGCCTGCAGGTGGAAAAACCGCCGGGCGGAAAACCCGCGGAGTGGGGATTGCTTCACAGGTTTTCCATAGAAGCCCGTTGTGCTCATCTGCGGACGGTTTTTCAGGCGGTCTGCAAAACCGCAAACAGCCTGGAAAAACCGGCCGAAAACCCGTGCCGTGGAGACATGCCCTAACACTCTACACCGTCATTGATTAAAATCCTGCAGTGCACGCTAGGTCCCTCTGCTCACACCAGCACATTTCCAGACCCATTTGAAGTTCACCAGTGACCATCTGGATGAACCAGAAGAGCATGGGAGAAGGTCATATGGTCAGATGAGACCAAAATAGAACTTTGTGGTATCAACTTCACTTGACACGTTTGGAGGAAGAAGAAGATGAGTACAATCCCAAAAACATCATCCCAACCATGAAGCATCGACTAGAAACATCATACTTTGGGGGTGCTTTTCTGCAAAGGGTACAGGATGACTGCACCGTATTGAATTAAGGATGAATGGGGCCATATATTGCGAGATTTTGGCCAGCAATCTCCTTCCCTCAGTAAGAGCATTGAAGATAGGTTGTGACAGGGTCTTTCAGCAGGACAATGACCCAAAACACACAGCCAGGGCAACTAAGGAGTGACTCCGTAACAAGCATTTCAAGGTCCTGGAGTGAGCTGAAACATAATGTAGCCCAGAAACCTGAAAGATCTGGAGAAGATCTATGTGGAGGACAAAATCCCTGCTGCAGTGTGTGCAAACTTGGTCAAGAACTACAGGAAACATCTGACCTCTGCAAAGAAAGGTTTCTGTACCAAATATTAAGTTTTGTTTTTCTATTGTAATAAATACTTATTCTATGCAATAAAATGCAAATTAATGATTTAAAAATAACACAATGTGATTTTCTGGATTTTTTTGACATTCTGTCTTTCACAGTTGAAATGCACCTATGATAAAAATCACATTCTTTATATAAAAATGTATTCTTTGTAGGTGGGAAAACTTGCAAAATCGCCAGTGTGTCAAATGCTTATTTTCCACACTGTATAAGACTTTTCAGACACAAGTAGGCAGGAAATATTGCTGCTAATCTAGAACATGTGTTTGCTTCCTTATTAGTTCTATTACACGGGAATTTAAAATTGCCAAATTTGGTATCTACACACATACAGGAATTGCAAGTTTTGGATATTATCAGAATAAAGCCTTATTCACATCACGTTTTTAGCATCCCGACATACACTACGGCTGAGCCAAAACTGAGCCACAGGGATCTATGGAGCAAGCATAGTCTCTTTTGGACTACATTTGCTCTGTTTTCTGATAGTATATGTTTTATGCGCCATTAGCAATCCGGAAATATAGCAAATGCTTTCCAAAAGAGACTATGTTTTCCCAGTAGTCTCATATGGTTTTTCCTATGATTTGATAATTAATATTATATTCTGGAAAATCCTTTTAAATTGTTCAAATGTTCAGTGGTTGCTCCCACCACTAGGAGGTCCAGTGCATGCACTGCTTACTTGGCTTCTATTAATCAACACTGAAACAAACCTGGTCCTTGGATCAAGTTTAGGCCTGATTCACATCACGTTTTCAGCCTGTGTCCGTGGTATCTGTCAGATATAAGGCACCTCTTCTGATTACGGTAATCATGTATAAGCAGTGCATGCCTTGGATCCCCTAGTGGTAAAAGCAACCACTGACATTTAAACAATTTAAAAGTATTCTCCAGGATATAGCTGATGGCCTAATCCTAGGACAGGCCATTAATTGTGAGGTCAGACCAGAAATATTTGGATAAACAGGACAGTCTTGGTTCTGTGTTTAACATCAGTCCAAAGCAAGAGCAAAACCAGCTCACCTTCTTACTGGAATCCACAAAGAAAACACGGAAAGAGCGAAGGACAGCACATCAGGTAAATGGCAAGTGAACTAAAATCTTCAGCTTCATTGGTGATGTTAGTCATGCAATGACTGGGGGCCGCATGTGGCTTGAAACGCGTAAGCACTTCTGTATGCAATGTTTCGGTTTTTATACCTGTCACCAATAAAGCTGAAGAATTTAGTTCACTTGGAAGTTGGACATCGGTTTCTTTGTTAGCATCACAGCCACATTGATGAGAGTAATGCTATATGGTGTGCTGCATGAAGGTTCCTGCTGATTGATGCTTGAGTGTTGTGACCATCTCAGTACAGAGCCGTGGAACACAAAACAAATCTTCACAATAGTCAAGTGAATCCCTTAAAGGGGTTTTGCCACTTGGCAGAATTCCTTTCTGAGCTATGAGCTGGTCTCAGATAATGGGAAGAGGGCTGCACTTGCAGAGTTTTCCCTGTTCTTTTCTATGGCTTTTCTGTAGCTGAGTGAGTGTGCTCAGTTATACTCAGAGTTCCCATAGTCATGGACTTGGGCAACCATTTGCTACAAGCCAGCCTTAGAAAGGGATTTTGCGTTGTGGCAGAACCCCTTAAAGGAGTTTTATCGTTTGAACTGTTCGTGCTTTTCAGCTAATTATCTGAGATTGAATTTGAAATCCAGGGGCGTGTCTCTCCTCCCAGGAACTGATGAGACATGTGAGGAGTGTACACTGCCCCCCTCCCTTCTCTCTGTTACCAGAAAACAGCCTGTCTTACTGTGTTATATGGAGCAATGCACACTGCCCTCCTACCCTTCTATCCCCCTGTTAACAGGCAGAAGACTCTATAAGACTCTGTTATATGAGGGAATCTGTGACTTAATCAGCCAGTAATTGCCCAGATCATTCACCTTAGAGCTGGGAGAAGAGTATAGAGACAGCAGCCCTTGGTTTCACTATCGATTTTAACAGCTCAGAGGGCAGTAAACACAGAGTGTGAAGGCAGCCAATCACAGCCCAGGGGGCGTGTCCGGCTTGGGGGCGTATCCCAACAGGCTGAATGAAATGTCAGCCAGCCAATCACAGTGCAGGGGTGTGTGTCTAGGGGGCGGGGTCTGACCAGGGGGTGTGTCCCGACCAGCAGCAGCAGAAACAAAATGCAGATTTACAGAAAAGCTCATATCTGCTAAACCAAGTGTCAGAGGTAATGCAACCCAATTACAAAAGTGCTTAATTTTAATGTCCCCATAATCTGAGACATGATCTTTGTAGCGATAAAACCCCTTTAATGCTGCGAAAGTTAACGGATTGTTATCCTGACAAGCACAGCTACTCACTCATATGGTTCAGAGCATTTGACGTTTTGGCCAGCTATGGCCCTCATCAGATAAAGCCTACAGTAGTGTGATGTGGCTCCTTGGAAAGTGGTACAGTGCTGTGGTGTGCGCTATGGGTACATGTGTACATATAACGGTTGCCTGTACACATGTACCCACAGCACATGTACCCACAGCAGCACACACCTCAGCCCTTCACACCACTCTAGGTCTTACTTGACGCCTATAAAAATGTTGAATAATTGGTAGACCAGACCTACCAAGTACTTGTACTTTATCGGTACCATATTGGAGATTCAGCATAACAACCTTTAAGAATAAAACCTTTGCAACATTAACAAGGTGTGCAGTGAATTGGCTTTGAATGTCTACAGAAGCCTTGCACTTCCACTGCGCACCCTCCTCTCACCTCCCCAGCTTCTTCATACCTACACAATAGCAGAGTTGAACAGACAAGGCCGCAGTGTAAAGTATGGAGGAAAGATGGAGAAGCAATCTCAGTCTCCAATGAGACTGGAGATCCATTTCAGACTATCACAGACTCCCTGCATGCACTATTGTAGAGCTGAAGGCACATTTTTAGGTTTTTAACTTTATTTGATAAATCTTCATATCTGTTAAAAACTTTCAGTTGCTGTCAATTCATCTTTGTACATCACATCCAAGAGGGGTCATAGAGACTGTTTGTCATATCATTATAAATTTACTTTGAGGCTATTTATTATTATTATCATTTATTTTGGAGCACACTTGATTCCAGGGCGCTGTACATTTCAGGCGGGTACATAAATAACATTGGTCAAACAATTACAAAGTGACAATAAGTGACTAACAACTGGTACAGAGGAAAAGAGGTCCCTGCCCGTGAGGGCTTACAATCTACAGGGGAGGGGTGAAGAGACAGAAGGTGAGGGGCAGACATGTTTGTGGGGCGGAGCAGTGCAACACGGTTAATGTTGGTTATAGGCAATCCTGAAGAGGTAGGTTTTCAGGTTACGTTTGAAGCCGGTGAGAGAGGGGGAGAGTCTGTTGATGTGTTAGGGCAGTGAGTTCCAGAGTGTGGGGGAAGCACGAGAGAAGTCTTGGAGACGGTTATGTGAGGAGGTGATAAGAGGAGAGCAGAGAAGAAGGTCCTGTGAGGAGCGGATGTTGCGTGGGGGGAGGTATTTAGAGATTAAGGCAGAGATGTATGAAGGGGAGAGGTTATGGAGAGCCTTGTAGGTCGAAGTTGCTAGCTTGAACTGGATTCGCTGGGCAATGGGTAGCCAGTGAAGGGATCGGCAGAGGGGAGAGGCAGGGGAGTTTGCGAGGAGAGAGGTGAATCAGACGGGCAGCAGAGTTAAGGATAGTTTGGAGGGGAGCGAGGGTGCTAGCTGGGAGGCCGCAGAGGAGGATGTTGCAGAAGTCGAGGCGGGAGATGACGAGGGCATGGACCAGCATTTTTGTGCTTTCAGAGTTAAGAAATGAGCGGATTCGGGATGTCTCCACTATACACATTTTCAGCTTTTTTCTGAAAACAGATCCTATAGATTTTAAGGGACCGTTCACACGGCACAGTGCAAATAGCGGTCGGAAATCCCGACCAGTATTTGCACTGTTTTGCACACGGCCGCCGGGGGAAGGCTTTTCTCCGCTGTTTGCGGAGAAAATCCCTCCCCCTTCCCTTAAAACTGTTCATATTCCGTCCGAAAACTGGGCGGAAGAATGAACATGTTCTATGTTTTTTGGAAAACCGTCTGAAAACCTGTGCAGTGGGGGCAAAGCCTAAGGCCATGTCCTCACGGCACGTTTTTTCAGACGGTTCTCGGTTTTGAAAACTGGCTGCAAACCGACTGAAAAACTTTTACATGGACCCTAACGCAAAATCCGTGCAACGGCCCCCACTGCACGGATCTTCCGCCCGGCGTTTTTTTCGACCGCCGGAGGTCCGAAAAACATAGAACGGTTTTCGAACGGAATATGAACATGTCTATGAGAAGGGGGAGGGCTTTTCTCTGCAAACAGCGGAGAAAAGCCTTCCCCCAGTAGCCGCGTGCAGGGCACAAAAACAGTACAAATACCGGTCGGATAAACCGACCGGTATTTGTCCTGTGCTGTGTGAACGGCCCCTAATAGTAAAAACGTTATGATGTCTCCACAGAGCGTCTTTTTTTCTGCTCGTTTTTTCTGCTGGTAGTTTTTTGAAACATGTTGCAAAAAACGCCAGAGCAGGGTAGAACATTTTCTATTGGAGTCTACCTAAAGCAGGCAGATGTTTTTTGGCATGGCTTTCTTGCAGAAATCCATAGAAATTATAATGCTCTGCATGTCTGCAAAAAAGTGCAAAAAACATGCCGAAAAATGCAAAACACGCTGAAGAACAGTCATTTTTTTTCCAGCAGCTTTTGACAGGCAGTGGACAATAAACTCCGTTTTATGAACGTTTTTAGGTTTTGGTTTCCAGTGAGTTTTTTGTCCAATGCTGTGTACACCTAGCCTTAGGGTGAAGTTCACATGGCATATATTTAACATGTAATCCAGTACATATTGTTTTTTGGGATTATGCTTGAAAAATGCATGTATTTTACATCGAATTTTTTTCAGTAGGAATATGCATCACATTGTATAGAAAAAAAAGACAGAGTATATTAGGGTCAATCCCCTGCAGAATCTGCAGCAGTAGAGAGTGAAGATAAGTAGCAGATATAGGTTATGCTTTGGATTTCTGTCACATGTTCTGTGGCATGTTTTCCCTACAGAAAGGTATGCCGAATAAAAATACCCTGCTTTTTACTTCGGAATTTATTGCTGATTCATACTTACCTGGAAACTGACGTGTTGTCAACTTCCCATAAAACCAGTACAGGTTGTTTCCTCCAATATGCGGTAGCTCAGGTTTCCTTGCCATCTTATAACTGCATGCTTGGATGAACATCATAGACCTTCATGCGGCCTACATAGGTAAAACTGGCTACAGGATAGATTGCTGATACATAAGCATTTGTATTTACATATCCTAGGTATGGTTGGTCTGCAATAGAAAACATGCAGCTTTAGAGACAGTATTCCAACTGGTACTTGGGTAAAGAGCTGGGACTCTGCAGCGTCTCCTATTGGATGTAGCAATCCTCAAGTAACATCTAACTCACTGAGTTTTACAATGTGAATGGGATTAATGCCATACCAGTTATTCATCTGAAGGCAACTGTTTAAGGGCGTTTGTCCCTCCACATTGCAAGAGTCGGATGTGACTTCAGGAACACTACATCCAATAGCTACTGCAGAGTCCCAGCACATTTCTCATGTGCCTTTTTATATAGATTTAGGTTTCAGTGAAGCAACCAAGGAGTATAAGGCCTCGTTCACACGGCGGATTTGGCCGCGGGTTCCGACGTGGTTTCTGCGGCCAAAACCGCGGCCAAATCGCGCCTAATTTATTAACATGGTTTAATATTGGAAATCGCGTTAATATTCACACGCCGCGGGTATGGCCGCGGCTCCGGGGCCGCGGCCAAACCCGCGGGGTAAAGGGAACTCTCCTGTCAATTCTTGACAGGGAGTTGCTCGGTGCGGCGGCCGCGCGGTGTGCAGGGGCGTCGCCGTGGTTGTTTCCCGCGGGGTGGTGCGCGGCGGGGATGCGGCTCGCGGCGCAGTTTGCCCCCCTGCTATTAATTTGCATGGGGGCAAACCCTAGGCGCAAGCCGCGCCCCAAACCACGCCCTTCCCGCGCCGAGACCACGGCCACTGCCCGTGCCGCAAACCCGCCATATTGCGTGCCGTACTGCGCTGCAATACAGCTGGAATCCATGCCAGCCATTACGGTAATCCACAGTTCTCATGGAGAACTATGGATTACGTCTCCTCTCTCTGCTCGGAAAATACGCCGGGCGGGGAGAAAGTGATATGCACATTATCCCTGCGGGATAGCGCCGGGGAAAAATGCATGTTTTATGGGGCCGGGAGTGCGCCCCCGCCCCTATTCAAGCCGTAATTGCGGGCGAAACCTGTCCCGCAATTTCGACTTGAATAAGTCGTGTGAACCGGCCCTACAGAGAAACATTACTCCATTTGGGCCACTTCAGGATCAAAAACATACAAGACCAGGAGAAAAGAGCAAATGAAAAGTGAAGCAGCTGCTGATAGTGACCAGTTAGATTCCATGTGTCATTTCTAAGCGAGCTGTTGGGAAAATAAAGCAGTAACCTGATTGTAGGTATGCTATCTCCTCCACTTTCCTTGCCCTAGTTTTTCGAGAATCTCCTTTACCATGTATGAATTAGAGATTTATCATAAGATTTTCTATTACAGATTGTGATAGGAGAACATCTGCAGGTCGGCAAGTATTCTGCTTGATTACAACTTTTTAGAAAGACAAAAAAGATGTTAAATATTTAACGTGTAGCTGCCACAGCTTGCATATGGTATTACAACAGTATTTGAAAAGCTAACAAGCTTTAAGTCAGGTTGGTTATGATTGCTTCACTGTGAACATAAGGTGATCAGAAAAATAAAAAAGATTTCTTAAAAATGCTTTCTATATATTTCATGCATGTTTCTCAACCCCCTTTTTGGTCACTATAGAACTCTACAAACATTATTACGTAGTAGATAGAGTTGGAAAAAGGCACAGATCAATTGAATCCAACTTATAACCTTACTGCGTTGATCCAGAGAAAAAAACCCTATTGAAAAAATTCCTTCCAGACTCCAGACACGGCAATCAGAATAATTCCTTGATTAACATCCAACCTCCAGAAACTAGTACCATAACCTATAAAATTATATCTTTCAAGAAAGGCATCTTAAAGGGGTTTTGCCACGATCTCATTCCATAGCTCCTGCATCCAGCTCTTCAGCTCTGTGTGCTCAGAAGGAGGCGTGTGTAAATTGTTTGAATTGCATATCATGTGACCCAGCAGGATGATATCACCAGGCCTTCCCTCTCTGTAGTCAAAGAAAGGTGTGTTTATGTAAAGCATTGCGAGTAGCTGAGAGGTAATGTTTTTGCCTCCAGGCACAAGGGTCCTATATTCAAATCCCTGTTTTTTTGGAAACCAACAACACCTGTTTTTTTTTTTCTCAAATTTTCCCCTGGGCCAAAAAGGACGGCCCTTCATTGGATTTGGGGGGGGGGGTTTCTTTTTTTATTTATTTGGGCCCCCCCCCCCCCTGGGGTTTTGGGGACTTTAATTACTACCTAAAAGGAGCACAGAGGGACGGGTAGAATGAGAGCACCTGGGGTTTGAACAAATCAGTAGCTGCCTGAAAGGAGAGGTGATTCTGAGCATGTGCAACCAAGACTGAGGAGCTCTCATCACTGGTTGTATCCCCTGAAGACGAGCTGTAAACAATGTATCACTAAAGGAGCAGCTAAGATAAAAACGGTCCAGAATTTGTAATAATAATGAATTGTGAAAATGTTTATTATGTAATTTGCAAGCTTTGCATGTCAATTTTACTTCGTGGCAAAACCCCTTTAAAGAAAATGTGTCATCAGAACACGACGTTGGGTGAGATGTCAGAAGAGTGGCAAATTTTCCCCGCTAGTTTTAGGGCTTTTTAAAACAGTTTTAAAGTGCGCCAGAAAGTCCAATCCTTTCAAAAATCTGGCGTCAGATATACCTTGCATAAAACGTTTATGCGCCTTAAAAGGCGCATTGCGCTTAAAGAGGTGAATCGTGTCAAAAAAGGTGCATTGCGCAACTCGCGGCACATAGCATATCATCGGTAGTATATGTAATTCTCCTATCGAGACGCATTGCGCGACAGAGGCGCTTAACATATGTTATGCGCCTCAGTAGACGCATTGTGTGACAAGGGCGCACAGCGCACCATATTTAGGCGCATCACAAAGTGTCGTACCCAGCGTATAATGCGCCTAGTTCTGGTGTGCGACAGTTCATATACAACAAGAATATGGCGTCAAAAAGGGGTTTTGACGCAAAATAGACCAAAAACCTGGCGTTGGCGTGTTTGGACATGTCGCCCTTATTGTTTAACTCATGTCTTTATGTTAAACACATTTTTAAAGATTTTTTTTTAATATTCCATATCACTATCAATATTTTTAAAATATTCTTAAGTCTTGCAGTATTAATTTTCGCCATTAGGCCTAATAATAGTCTACAGCTGATTTTGACGCTGTTTTTGGAGCGGTTTTAAGAGTGTTGCCACTTCCAAAACAGCATAAAAAAGCCTCCAAAACACCCCCAGTTCATTTTCATTGATTCCTATGTAAAGCAGCGTTCACACACGATGAGATTTTTAAGTGCGTTTTAGGTGCTCTTTTGGAAGCTGTTTTGGATTCTAAAAAAGAAGCGTCATGTCAATTCTTGAAGTGTTTTCAGCGCTGAAAATCCCTATAGGAATCAATGAAGAGCTTCAAAACCTCGTCCAAAACCTTGCCGTGTTTTTAGACCCGTTTCTCGGCGCGTTTTTGACGCGTTTTGGAGTGTTTTTCTTGCTTTTTCTGCCCTGGCTATTAATTTGTAAGGGTGAAAACAGTGTGGAAAACCTCATTTAAACCTCGTCAAAAACCTCTTCTGAAGAAGCGTGATTCAGGCGAGTTTTTGTTGCTGCTTTGGGCACTGAAAAATCAGCCGTGTGGACATACCCTTACCCTTTCTGTTCTCTAGTTAAAGCTTTTCAGTAGTCTGCTCATGATCAGTACACACACGGTCAAACTGTAAAGCATCTCTGTAAATGTTGTTAGAAGCAGCTGAGGCAAGAAGGCTGCCCCATAATGATATACAGACAACAGAATTGAAAAATCTACAGTCAGAAACTAAAAATGGTTAAGAAGAAAAGAATATGTATCAGTAACTTGTTTTAATTAGTAAAAACCCTTCATGAACTTGGTCAATGATTGCAGCATCACAACCTCTTGTGGCAGTGAATTCCATAGTCTCTTTACTCTTAGGGGCCGTTTACACAGCAGTGGACAAATACCGGCCGGTTTGCTGGCCGGTATTTGTCCGGTTTTGCGGCCGTCCCCACGGCCGCGGGGGTGAGGAGGGGGGGGGGGCGGCTTTTCTCCACGATGAGCGGAGAACAGCCCTCCCCCTCCCATTGAGATGCACATGTTCCGTCCGGAAACCGGACGGAAGATTGTGCATGTTCAATGTTTTGTCGCCGGTCCGACGGCGACAAAACCGCCGGGCGGAAAAACCGTGTAGTGGGGACTGCTGCACGGGTTTTCCATAGAGCACAATTGTGCTCATTTTCGGCCGGTTTTTTAGGCGGTCTGAAAAACCGCAAACCGGCTGAAAACCCGTGCAGTGGGGACATGCCCTTACAGTTAAGAATCCCCATCTATGATGATGGTGAAACCTTCTTTCCTCTAGACGTAGATCAGGAGTGTCAAACTCATCAGCATTATGGTTGACCTCAAATTGCCGAAGGTGCCAAATAAAATGAGCACCCTGTGTTTGACACCTGTGGCATAGTAGATGCCTCTATGACGTTGTAACAGGCCTAGGTGTAAAGATATCATGGGAGATAGCTCCTTTCACATATTCGTACATTGTAATTTAATTATGGCTATGTTCACACGGCTTAAAATTGGACGTATTTCAGTCCGTAATCACGCGCCGGAGTGCGCAAATTATGGCTGGAATACGTCCCAGTCATTACGGTAATCCACAGCTCTCATAGAGAACTATGGATTACGTCTCCTCTCCCTGCTCAGCGAATACGTCGTGGGGGGAGATAAGTGACATGTGAATTACCAGCGGCGTATACGCGACGCTAGTAATGATAGTCTATGGGCCGGCGAGGTGCCGGCCCCCCGCTCCGCCCTCGTCCACACGGCGTAATTGCGGGGCGTAACCTAGCCTATCTCTAAGCATTCTTTTCTCCAAACTGAATAACCCCAAGTGTGATAGTCTGTCTTGGAACTGCAGTCCACCTATTCCCCTAACCAACTGAGTCACCCATCTAGACACCTTTTCCTTCTCAGTTATGCCCTTTTTATACCAGACTGTAATTCAGCACCTATCAAGTAAGAGATATGTATTTGTAAGCAGACCTTGCTTCATGCAGGCAATAATTTAATTTCCTGCCCAAACCATACCTGAATTATTAAGAGCATTCCCATTTCTTCCAAGGGCATACAGAAGTGTAGTCCAAAAAAGCTCCAGAGTTCTAGGCTATGAGTTGTCGGAGCTATCAGCATGAGTGAAGTTAGCAGCAAAAGGGAAACCTTAGCGGTAGTGTAGGTTATTCACTGGGTATCTCACTTGTGGGTGCTGTCGTGAAAACAAAGGGGGTAGGTTGTGCAAACAGAGTCTGTTGTAAGGTATTTCACGGTACCCTGTTTGAGAAAATGCTCACCAGATAAGTTCTTTAGGTAGTAGCCTGGTCCGCACCCTCCTCATTAAGCACAGTGTCCACGGAACGAGCAACCAGCTGTAGTTGCTCCAAACGGTATACACGGAAATAGAGGAAACTTTCCAGCACTTGTGCAGGGAGGAATTCAACTTATTTTCATATAAAACGCACCTTTATTGAAGACTCATTAAAAAACATAATTTAAAAACAACGGCATGGTTCACGCGTTTCGAGCCCGAATGCAAGTAACATACAAGTAATAACCATATGTCTTCTTAAATACTCCTCCTATGGGACAATTAACAACACCACATGAAAATTAACCCTACGCTGTCTGATTTACTTCAGGATAGACCATTGTTCATGCACTATCAAAACCATCTCAACAATATCATACAACAATGAATGTTATTTTGAATGTTATTTTTTCATGAACAAGAATTTACATTTGTTTCATACTGTAGTCAAGTCATCACAAACTTTAGCATAATGGGGCAGCCATTAGTGGTGACTGCCAATTTCAGCTTGTCCAGCATATTTTTCTGTTGGCAGCCTGTTTGGCCCCTATATATCCATGTACAACAATTTATGTTATATTTACCGATCCCTGTATTTATGAACAAAAATTTATTCAAAGACAGTCATGTCATCATCTTCTGGAACACTATCATAACTCTCAAGATCCTGAATTTCATAGTGGATTTCTTGTGACTCCATTTGTTTTAGAAGCATTGGCCCCCAATCCCAATTGGCCATGTCTAGTAATAGCACTTTCCTTTAATTAGAGCCTATTGTCCAGGTAGCCTCCCACATAAGGTAAGACCTATCTAAATGATATGCTAACACCAAAGTATGGTGTGGGGGAGCTGTAGTGATGACTGCCGCTACGTCTTATTTTCAGGGGAGGCCTTCTAAGCTTGAAAAAAATTGCACTAAGTCTTATTTTCGAGGGATGTCTTATTTTCGGGGAAACAGGGTATCATCATACAGTGGTGGCTACTAGTTCTTCACAGGCACTGTGCGGAACATGTGAGTGATAGTATCCTTAGATCTAATGACATATTCTCTAATTATGGACAGTGGAGCAAATTTTCTAAAACTGTGCAATACTTAGATAGTGTTATTATGTACTAGATGGTCCTAGGATTCCAAATGTATTGAACAGCATGAGCCACCATGATACATCTGACATCTTTATATACTTTTGTCAAAATTAGCTTACATTATCCCAGTAATGGTCCATGATGTCACATCTAAACACACATATTGTTTTGACTTAGAAGATGTTCACACAGTGTGTCGGATCTGTTTAATACCCGAAAAACGCATTAAAAAGCGCTGCGTAAATCGCATCCAAAATGCATCCCACACGCTGGTTTGTTTCGATGAGTTTTTGCTACAGCAGAAACGCACCCTATAGTTTTAAATAGAAAGTCTTCTGCGTCAAACGGACCAAGAATTGACATGACAATTCTTTGAACGGATACGAAAGACGCATCAGAAAGTTGCAAGTAAAACACACATCGACGATCACTCGTCTGAACGCCAATGTGTGTTTTGCATTGAAAGCAATGTAAAATCACTCTGCACATTGTTAGATGCGTGTTTGGGTCCATTTAGGGCATGTCCCCACGGCACGGGTTTGCGGACGGTTTTTCAGCCGGTTTGCGGTTTTTCAGACTGCTTGAAAAACCGGCCGAAAATGAGCACAATTGTGCTCTATGGAAAACCCGTGCAGCTGTCCCCACTGCACGGGTTTTCTGTCGGGCGGTTTTGCCGCTGGCGGTCCGGCGGCAAAACATTGAGCAAGCACATTCTTCCGGACGGTTTTCGGACGGAATCTGTGCTTCTCAATGGGAGGAGGAAGGGGTCTTCTCCGCTCATCGCGGAGAGAAGTCGTCCCCCCCCGCGGCCTTGGGGACGGGCGCAAAACAGGACAAATACTGGACGGCAAACCAGACGGTATTTGTCCTATGCCGTGGGGATGCGCCCTTAGGGTCCAAACACGGATTCAAACACGCATCTAAAAACAGAGCCAAGTTACATCCCCTTGTCAAGCATCTAAAACACATACTGAATGTAGGAGAAAGCATGTGCAATAGAAAATCGGCCCCATTCTCTTTCCTATGTTTATCCATCAAACCAAGACTGTAATGACAACTTTTCTTGACAATTGCAAAGTTTAGAGAGTCACTTTTGGCCCTTCGCTTTTGTAGCCAGTCCAGTCTTTATAGCAACACAGGCTCAGGCATCAAACCCCAGTCCACACGGGCACAGGAAGTCCCAGGGAGTGCGAGAGGATGTGTCTAATTACCTTAGGTTAGCCTTGTGCTGGCCTACATCGGGGTGAATGTGGCCTGCTGGCTCCTGTACGCTCGGCGTAACCCCTCTTCAATAGAAACAACATTGGGCAAAGCCGGGTTTCAACTTGAAACATTACTGGGACATCCCACGTCGCACCCCCTGTCACACTCACTCATGCCCCTGGGATGGCCTGCACACTCCTCCCTCTTGAGCCCTGCTGTTTTTTGGCTGGAACACAAAATGGGCCATACTGCGTCAGGGCATTAGCACAGAACTGAGCCAGTTATACCATCAGAACCGGATGGGCCTAAGCTACGACCTGATACCATACATGTGCCATTCTGGGCCCAACTTGTGGGTTACTTCCTTCCCATGCAACCTACAAACGCAGGAGTGACAGTTAGACATGTGGGAAGTTTCATATTTAAAAAATATAAAACTGAGGTGGATCTGTGATGAACGGTTCTTCCATGAATCCTTATGAAATATTGGTGCCACTCAGCCTGATTCAGCTCTTTCATGTCTGTGCCTGGGAGCAGGTGCTAACGAGATTGAAATGAGAATTCTTTGATGTGCTGACCCCCTGCTAGGATGATCTCCTCGCTGTCCTTTGTCAACCAGGTCTGGCTGTCTGCTGCCTAATTGATGGCCTCCTGGGACATGTGTTGTGTGAGTGAATTTAAGTTATGAGAACTGCGGGGGGGGGGGGGGGGGGGGTTACTTGTCATTTTTGTGTCAAATTTCCTCACAGCTTTCTAGTGCCTCAAGCTTATCTCATACAGTCTATCAGTCATTTGCTCAACTCATGCAGGTTCATCCTCAGTATTTCCCCTATACAGTGCCAGCCATAGTGTTTCTTATCTCTTACACCACAGCCACAGTTGTCCCTTATGTCATATAATACCATTCCTGATATGATTGCCGTACAATTCCAGCCAGTATGCCAACATTTTCAACAAAAATGATCCTCTAGGCTACAGCTCCATCCACAATAAATGTGAACTTCTTGCTGCTGCTCATAGCAAGACTTGGCCATAGTGTCGCCATATCTGTGCTAGTCCCATGCCTCCTCCCATTACTGACCCTTAGTAGTAAGCTCAGAAAAGGACACAGTCACTTCCAAATCCAGCCACAAACTCATTTTTTTTCCATCCTCTGGTTCTTGTCCTTTATTATGTCTGTGGTGCTGTGTTTCTAGCTACCAACCTTTCTCTAATCTCACCTTCACATCTTAAAGGGGTATTCTCATTTCATTAATTAGCATTAAACATGTAGGCAAAGGTAAATAAAGACTACTACCAAATACATTGCCGTTTTTATTTTGCTTCTCTACAGTTAGAAGCAGATTTTAACTCCTTCTTTTGCAGACAAGTTTCCCTAGTTACCAACCACCTGTCTTTGCTGTTACAGGCTGAAGCAGTGGTAGAGATGATGACTCACTCTCTGCTGTGTTGCTTATCTTCTCAGTAAGCAATGTGTTTACTGAGAAGCTTTAACTTTTTGGTGCTCTGAAGCATTGTGCACTACAGTTTACAAAGCTCCTGCACTCATGTTACTGTAACAGGATCAGCTAAGATTAGCAGGGCTGATATGCCAATCACTGCTATAGAACCACTTATAGCCTAACCTGCAAGTGTGAGTCTGAAGCTGGCTATGGCTCTGTGAAACAGCAGGGTGAGAACACCACTTTAACTTAACTTCACATTTGGTCTACTGACACCTAATCAGCTGTTTCTCTGCTACTTCCATTCTCCAACCCTTACAATGTGGTTTTCTTCTCATCTCCTGCTTGTGTACACAAGCTTCCCTAGGTTACTGACCATCTCTTTCTGCTCTAGAGCCCTGGCCAGAATGGTGAGATCACTTCCTACTGTGTCTTATCAGCAGCACAGGAGCTTTTTTATGTTTTACTTACAAACTTTGATTCGTTAGAGTTCTGTAGCTTTGTGCTCCCTGTTAAACCCCCTCTATCAATAATATCCCTCTAACAGGCTCAGCTAGGAATATCACAGCTAATATATCAATCACTCCACTCAATGGGAACCTTAAGCTGTCTGTGAAGAGCAGACTCTTTAAAACAAATGGTGCGAACACTACTTAAACCCCTTAAACTCCAGGCCTGAAAAGGTCTTAATAACCAGCAATTTTTTTAGTTTTAGCCTCCCTGTGTTTCAAAAGTCGTAACTTTTTTATTATTTCAGTGACACAGTTGTATGAGGCCTTGTTTTATGTGGGAGAAGTTGTACTTTTTTGAGGGCATAGCTTGAGTTAACACATAATTTACTGCAGATTTATTTATTTTTTCTTACACCATTCACATTTCACACTAAATAACCTGTTAGATTAATTCTACAGGTAATTATGGTCGGTGTAGATACCAAAAATGTGCAGGTTTTTTTGTGTAATATATGCACAATATTTGTTTATTAAATATTTATTTTTATTTTATTTATTTTTTCACACTTTTTTAAACTTTTTTTTCAATCTCATTAAGGGATAACTATTGTGCAATTTTTTTTTTAAATTTACAGTTGGTAATGTATTAACAACAGTCAGGGCAGCACGCAGTGTGCCCTGAATGCAGCCTTGTTATACAGACAGCCTTGCGACTACTCTAGGTCCCCAGGGCTGACTGTGCAGCACTCCCCCGGCTCTATTGGGTCATTGGGAGTCCCAATCACCCAATGGAACAGGGAGATGGACTTTGATTATGCTGCGACAATCATAGGGTCAAGCGTCACTTTCTGCAGTGACGTTTCTAGACGTCGCTGAAGAAAGGAGACATGCACCGCCCACCATTTATATAGTTGGTGGGCGGTTTTTAAAGCGTTAAACCTGTCATTCCTCAGATTTTATCATCTGTAGGTGCTTATTACCTGCATCTCAAAAACATCTCTATTTTTATCTTACTGTGGAAATGGCCACAATCCTTATTGTTGTTCTAAATTATTCTCCTCTTGATTACTGTAACTCACAATTCACTGAGTTTTCTCTTATCCATCTCTTCCCTCCCCAGTTTATCATAAAGGAAGCAGCAACGTTCATCTTTTTTATCTAATCACTGCAATGAGATCTCCACCATGTACTAGATATTTTCTGGTTGCCAAACCACTTAAGAATACAATGTAAATGTATTACTCTCACCGAGACACTTTCACCCAAACTGCACTGCCCTGTATCTCTTCTACAAATAATTTATAACCAGTATCCTCCATAAACCAATCCTCCCACTCCCATTTCCAAGACTTTGTTTGTGCTGTACCAGTTCTCTGTTCCAGGCAGTCACATTAATTCCGAACATTCACCTTTGTAAACATTCCCTAGAAACATATCTTTCCAGGCAGGTGTTTCACAGTCCTTAATCTAGATCATCTCGGTTTATCTCCTCTCAGCATGAATCTTCAGAACCTGATCCCTTCATTTAACAGTGTTGCTCGAATCTGTCTCTATTGGGTTTGACACTGGTTTGGCTGAACTTATGAAAAAATTTGGGCTCTGGAAATCCTAAACCCAAATTTTTTTCACTCTGACCTTAACCCTAAATCTAGCCCTAAATTGGTGTTAGCATTATTTATTTTTTCGTTTTACTGGTTCTGAATTGGTTAACTTACCGGATCCCAGGTAAGTAACCGCAGGATTAGGGTTATAGTTCTGGTCATACGTTGGGTGAACATCACCAAAAATTGATTAGTCAACCCGAATTTATTTGCTCAAATTTGGGTCATATTTGACTTTAACCTGAATCCTAAGTACAGTGCTCATATCAAACCCACTCCAACCACCCATGCACTATGTATCTGTACTAGTGGGATGCCTCATACCCAATATTCCATACATGTTTAGCAGTTTTTATTTAAATGTTTTTGAAAGGGGGAAAACAAAAATCTTTTACGTATTTAGTACATGCCCGTTCAGGGAATACACCACTTACAGCCAGAAAATAAGTCCCATTCAAGCCTGTGGGGTTTTCGAAGCGGTTAGACTTTCTTTTACTCTTAAACACCGACGGAGAAAATACGCATTGTATGAACTGCAATGCGTATTTTCTATTGCGGTCAATGGGGATGATTTACTTGAAATACTCATTGTATGGAGGGAGCCTTAGGGTATGTTCACACGAAGTTCTGCGGCGCATACAGTACGCGCCGTAGTACATTGTGTGTTTCGGGAGCTCGCACTGATCAGCGCCTACTCCCGCGGCGCGGGGAGGCATGACTCGCGGCGCATAATTGACATGTCACTTATCTCCCCACGTGTGCAATATGATAGTATTGTACGAGTGGGGAGAGGAGGCGTAATCCATAGTTCTCTATGAGAGCTACGGATTACCGTAATTATGAGGCGCATTTTTCCCGCGTATTAAGCGCAGTACGCGAAATGCGTCGCAAATTAAGCCATGTGAACATAGCCTTAGAGAAGGCAGAAGTCAATTTATCCTGAATTCTGTGTTTATGTGATCATACCCTGTTTCCCCAAAAGTAAGACTTATCTCACTTGTCTTTTATTAATTTTTGCTCCTAAAGACGAGCTAAGACTTATTTTTAGGGGATGTATTAATTTTCTATGAACAATAGAACAGCATTGTTGAACAAAACATCACCATGTATTAATATACTGTAGTGATTTTATCACAAACATCAGCATAAGCAGCCAAACTCTGAATTGAAGAAAAAAAAATGCACCATGTCTTTTTTTTGGGGGTGTCTTATTTTTGGGGAAACAGGGTAGACACAGTACAAATCTAAAGCTGGAGGAATGCTTGCTCATGCACACAGACTGGGTTAGGGCTTAGTACAACCTCAGTGCTATGGAGTTGTAACATGGCACCAACATCAGTCAACAGGGCCCTACTGCATTTATGTTTGCTTCCAATTTTATGTGCCATCAGATGCCATATGAGCTGTGCTACAACATTATTCAAGGGCAATAGAAAATTATCAGCTTAAAAATGAGTCTGGGTCAAACATTTAATTAACTCACCTCTAATGTGATGCCTGGCACTGCTTATCTTCCTGAACAGCACAAGCGCTGATGCACATTGCTGGTCGGACAAGGACATCAGCAGCAAATCTTCTCCATACTGTCTCCCTGCTATAGAACATAGGGAAGAAAAGGCATGAGTTGTCCTGAAGTGCTGGATGTCCCCTCCCCAAGTTTACATGCAATCTAAGACTCCATTTCCCCATGCTGTGATGTCTACGCCTTTCTCGATGTGCAGTAGCATATCAGGATAGAAATGGTATGGACTAGAGTTGCCCCTGAAGTCCTTAATGCACCCCCCATGAGTTTAGATGCAATGTGCTTGAGTCTCCATTTCCCCGTGCCATAATTTCTATGCCCTTTTTCCCCTGACATGCAGTAGCATACAAGGGTAGAAATGGCATGGCCTAGAGCTGTTACTGATGAGCTCAATGTCCCTGAGTCAGCAGACAAGTGCCAGGAGCTTGGAGACCAGCGCATGTGCAGTGGCACGTCGGGAAGGAACCCCTTGAACAAGACCTGCTTCTGCGCATGTGCTTGTCTCCAAAGTCTATGACACATATTTTCCGACTTGGGCAAATCGAGGGCAAGGCCAGATCAAATATGGTCAGTGGGCAATACATTCCCAATTCCTGTTACAGAGAATATCTACAAAATATGGTGCTGTATAGTGACACCACATAGACACAGACTGATTTCTGCGCTCTAGTATGGCTCTGCCATGTATATAAAGCTTTTTGGAAGGCAAATAATATTATACTCACAACTTTTAATTACATATTTCAGTATGTTTAAACCTTATCAGAGGTAGTAGAAGCCATGCAATGTGGCCAGTATTGAATTATGCATTGTAGGTGTAAGGGACCCGTCAGGGGCGCACGAACAGACACAGACAGTGTGAGGCCCTGACACTGGTCCCAACCCCTGTCCCTGCCTTTTGGGGTGCCCGACTCCTTAATAGGTCGGCCCCAACCAGAAGACTGAGCACTATACTGAATAGTGTGAAAACACAGGACGCAGACAAACAATACAAACACAATAAGGGATGGTCAAGCAAGCCAAATCGGTAACTATCGGGAACGCGGTACAAAGTCAGAAGAATAAACGTGAAACAAGCAGAGTAAGGTAACCAGAGAGGCATAGAATAGAGAGGGTGCATAATAGGCAAAAACAGACCAGTATAACCAGCAAAGAGAGGAGACAGAAGAGCCCTTAAATACCTTCCAGGAGAACTGAGGACAAAGGCAATAGGAGGAAGAAACGGAAGACCAGATAGGAAGGTAGAGCTGTCAATCACCCAAGAGCAAGGAGCCAGGTTAACCCTTGTAGTGCTGGAATATTCCTGGCCCGGGCGTCCGCCAGGAATCAAACAAGATAGCAGTGAAGAATACCGATTTCACTCTAGTACAGAGGTTCCCAACCCTAGTCCTCAAGGCACACCAACAGGTCATGTTTTCTGGCTTTCCTTAGCATTGCACAGGTGAAGTCATTATTGTCAGTGCATTCTGTGGGAGATCCTGAAAACATGACCTGTTGGTGGGCCTTGAGGACTAGAGTTGGGGGACACTGCTCTAGTAAACACAATTTCTATGTCAGAAACCGCGGCTTACCTTGCATCGGCCGTGGCCGGCGACCAGAACTCTAAGCTGGGGTTCTATCTGGCATGATCATGACAGTAGGTTATTGTGAGGTTAAAACTTTAAATCATGTTCTGCTGACTCCTCAGTTAGTGAGGAAACATGGTGTAAAGTTCACGTAAAAAGCATGTGGCTAATTTACATAGGGCAATAGTATGTTCAAACAAGTCTTTCTAATTGCAGTTCTATAGCTGAACATGCACATTGGAATTCATTGAAGGAAGTGAGGCTGCAATTTCTCAGTCTCGCAAGTCTGCTTTTTTTCTTAAAGGGAACCTGTCCCCAGACTGACCTTGCTAAAGAAGAATTCCTGTAAAACAGCCTAATTATGGTAGAGTAGTAGCTGCTGTAGGGTGATGATGAGGAGTCAGTACTTCCATAGACTATAATGTATAGAGCTGTATACATGCCAACTCTTCATTCATTCTTATCCTGGATACTGTAACTCCTGTTATCCCATAGGTGAAGAGCCGAGACATACCACCCATGCTTACTACACATTCATGGCCTATCCTCTGAAGATGACAACACATCTCAACATCTTTAAAGGGGTTGTCTCATTACATCGATTCATCTTACCTCAGTCCTGTTTTCTTGGTTTCACTTTGAATTCAGGGGCGTGTTTACTGGCTACTACTATGCTGCAGTAGAAGCAAGCTCTGTAGCTAAAGCGACCTGAGTAGCAGCCCATACAAGAGGGGATATCTCAGAATAGGTGGGATACTGGTAATGGACAAATATTGCAAAGTGACTTGTTTTTGCAAGATCTTTAACATAAAAAGCAATCCTTATAGTGAAACAACCCCTTTAAGTGTGTTGTCCTAACTGTCCATATTCCTCATCTAGGGCACATGGACATCTATAAGATAAAGGGGACATCCCTAAAAAGGGGTTGTTCACTTCCCTTTTTTTAAGTACAGATATGCTGCTGCTCTTGTAGGAAATTAAAGAACCCATACCCACCTCTGTCCTGACCTCAGTTCTGCTGATGCATTTGCCGGTTTCACCAGGTCTTCTGTTGTCCTCTGCTGACTTTGTGCAGTCAGGGGAAGAGCCAACCGCCAGAAGACAAATGAAGACCTAGTGAGAGGTCCGGCAAATGCATTGTTGGAAAGAAGGCCAGTACACAGTACTTACAGAGGCAACAGCGTTCATTTAGTTAAAAAGGGAAGATAAACAACCCCTTCAATGATAAGCGGTTATACAGTTGAGACTACCCCTTTTAGTTTGTGACATTGCATTATTAGGCTCAGACATACCTATCCCAATAAGGCTACGTGAGTATCAGGTTCTTTACAAGGCATTATGGGAAAGGAACTGAGAGGCTTAAGCATCCTCTTTTGGATGTAACAAATCCTCAATTTGCTTTTGACTCACTTGGTCTTGAGAAAGCAACAGGGATATTTAGCCAAGCCAGTATCTCTCATCTGCAGACAGCTGTCTCGGGATGTTTGTCCCTCATCAGTGCAGAGCAGAGCGATACTAGCTGGCTGTGTGGGAGGCAATGAGTGGCTCAGAAAGGGGAACATCCATCCTTGAGACGAGGAGAGCACCAAGTGGTGTGTAGAGTTTGAATTGCCTTTTTGCCCTCTACTAAGCATCTGCATATCACAAGGCATTATGGAAAAGGAGCTGTATCAGGTTCTTTGGAATTTAGCAAGCTAGGTACAG
Source organism: Phyllomedusa bahiana (assembly GCA_025379985.1). Lineage (NCBI taxonomy): Eukaryota > Metazoa > Chordata > Amphibia > Anura > Hylidae > Phyllomedusa > Phyllomedusa bahiana. The sequence continues at coordinate 276,068 of JAODAL010000676.1, forward strand.
ATATATGAAATATGCCCAGTCTTCCAGAACTAGAGATGTAGCACTAGAAAGAAAACCTATATGATATTGTCTTTGGCCGGTGAACTGGGCAATTCAGCCATTTCAGAAAATTATATTATCTTTAAGTGATATTATTATAGTTTGATCCCAACTAAAATAAACAGCAAAAACAAGGGAAGATTTCCAAGAATATGTATCTATTCTTCTTTCATTCAGTCATAAATATGGACAATACCCATGTTAAGGGTGAATATGGACATTGAAGAATATATCCACAAACTTTATCCTGAAATTTTAAAGGTCATACCTATTGACTCACACCTGTTTTACTACGTGACACATTGATGTGGTTTCTGGCACATAGCCACCTTAACTCATAACCTATCTAGCTGGAAAATAAGATGACTATGTAATACAGAAAATATAAGACAACATGAGTTTATAACTAGGTATGTATCAGCATTGCTAGAACAAGCTGTAGTCTTGTCCGCTACCTACTAATTTGTATTAATACTCCAAGCCTAAGTATTTTTGCTGCATCTGGGTACTTCCAGTGTGGTGTCCTGGGCCAAATGTATGTGTCCTGTATGTTATTCATTAGTTTCAACCAATCACATATTTGCTAGATTACGACAGCCAATCCCCCTCCAATCACAGATATAGGACATGTATAGTTGATATGCTATGAAAGTGTTTACATGGGACACCTCATGAATGATGGGAATACTCTGCTGAAGCAGCACATGTCCTGTCCAGCTTCTTCTTTATTACACAACCAGTCAACACACAAAGAAAAAAAAACTGGAACTTAATAATTAAAGGGGTGTGCTCACCATTAGAGAGGCTGCTCTTTACAGGCAGCTTCAGACCCACACTTTCTGGTCAGACTGTGGGTGGTTCTACAGCAGTGATTGGCATCTACTCCTAGCTGAGCCTGTTAGAGGGACATTGGTGTAGAGGGGGTCTAACAGCAGGGCTCTAAAGGGTTAAAGTTTTCAGTAACAAATATAAACCAGCTCCTGAGCTGCTGATGTCAGCACCCAGGTCAGGGCTCTAGAGCAGAGAAAGGTGGGTGGTAACTAGAGCAGTTTGTGTAAGAGAAAAGAATTGCTTTACCTCTGATGGGAAGCAATGAAATAGGAAAACCCCTTTAACTTTGGTTAGTTTGACCCAAAATTTATATGTTTTAGTTTATATATTTTTTTTATATTGCCCTTTGCGAATAATGCTAGTTTATGTTAATTTGAACATAAGTATAGTTGGTCTCTATCACTGGTACATTCACAACAAGATAATCACTGTCTGGCAGTCTTATCTATTATCTGGGAGAATATATGTATTATTATTATTATCATTATTATTATTATCTATTTTAGAGCACCCTTAAATCCAGGGAGCGGTACATTAGAGGGGGGTTACATAAATAACATAGGTCAAACCAGTACAATGGTGACGATTAATTACTAACATCTGGTACAGAGGGAGAGAGGGCCCTGCCCATGAGGGCTTACAGTCTACAATGAAGGTGGGAAGAGACAGAAGGTGAGAGGCAGACATGTTTGTGGGGTGGAGTAGTGGCTGCAGGGTTATTGTTGGTTATGGGCTATCCTGAAGAGATGGGTTTTCAGGTTGTTTTTGAGGCTAGTGACAGTGGGGGAGAGTCTGATGGGTTGTTGTAGTGAGTTCCAGAGTATGGAGGAAGCACGGGAGAAGTGTTGGAGATGGTTATGTGAAGAGCTGATAAGAGGAGATCAGAGAAGAAGGTCCTGTGAGGAGCGGAGATTACGTGAGGGAGGTATCTAGAGATTAAAGCAGAGATATATGGAGGGGAGATGTTATGGAGAGCCTTGTAGGTCAGGGTGACTAACTTGAACTGGATTATCTGGACAATGGGGAGCCAGCGTAGGGATTGGTAGAGGGAAGAGGCAGAGGAGTAGCAAGGAGAGAGGTGAATCTGAGGGGCAACAGAGTTGAGGATGGTTTGTAGGGGATCAAGAATGTTAGTAGGCCACAGAGAAGGATGTTGCACTAGTCTAGGTGGAAGATCACAAGGGCATGGACAAGCATTTTTGTACTATTAAAGTTAAGGATCAGCCGATTCGAGAGTCATTTTTCAGGTGCAGGCGGCAGGTAGAGGTAAGGGCTTGGATGTGTGGTTTGAAAGACAGAGAAGAGGCAAAGGTTATCCCAAGGCAGCGGACTTGTGTAGCCGGTGAAAGTGTGGAGCCGTTGACTGTGACAGAGAGATCCGGAGTGGAGAGTGGGATGGTGGAAAGATGATGAATTCAGTCTCCAAATTTAGCTTCAGGAGACGGAAAGAAAAGAAGAAGGTTACGGACGATACAGTCTGGTCTCCGGGAGAGCAGAGAGTTAACATCTGGGCTGTAGATGTAAAGTTGGGTGTTGTAACATAGAGGTGGAATTGAAAGCCATGTGATGTTATGAGCTGACCCAGGCCAAGAGTGTAGATAGAGAAGAGTAGTGGGCCCAGGACTGACCAAAATGGACACCAAAAGAGAGAGGGGGAGATGAAGAGGTGGTGTGAGAGTGAGAGACGCTGAACGTCTGATCAGTGAGGTATGAGGAGAACCAAGTCCGTGATGCCGAGGGATGAGAGGATTTGTAGCAGGAGTGAATGGTCAACAGTGTCAAAGGCAGAGGACAGGTCTATGAGTAGAAGCACAAAGTAGTGGCGGGAGGCTTTAGCAGTTACTAGGTTATTGGTGACTTTGGTTATGGCAGTTTCAGTACAGTGGTGGAGTCGGAAGCCAGATTGCACTAGGTCAAGGAGAGAATTGGAGGAGAGATGAGAGGACAGTGGAAGTTAGATGTGCTGATCACATCATTTATACATGTATTCTGCATTGTAATGTTGTTTTATATTAGCAGTGTAGCTGTTTATTCTTCATTAGCACAGAGGTGATGTGTATTTATTTCTCACCTACTTTTTATGTTATCTTTAGTGTGAGAAAAGTCAGTGTGCTTAAACTTGTTACTGTTTGTATTCCATACTTATAGTTGTTATTGTTGTGGCTCAACAATTCTTTGCCAGTTTAGTAGTGTAAGGAGCCAAAGAAACTATAGATATGTAATATTATTATTAATATGTAGTACTGTTCAAAGTTTTAGGCAAGGGTAGGAAAATGCTGCTTTGAAAATTAGAAGCGTTAATAGTTTATTTTAATCAGTTAACAAAATGCAAATGAACAAAAGAGAAAATCAAATCAGTATTTGGTGTACTACCCTTTGACTTCAAAATAGCATCTGTTCTTCTAGGTAATTGTACATAGTTTTTTGAACTAACTTGGCAGGGAGGTTGTTCCAAACATTGGGGAAGTAACCCATTCCTTGTGGATTAGACTTGCCAATCCTTTTTGTCTTTCTAACTTGATGTTGATGATGAGATCAGGGCCTATCGGCCTTTATTACTTCCAGGACTCCAAAGACAAAGGGTGGTCACACCAATAAATGGATTTTGATTTCACTTATTTTCATTCACTTTGCATCTTGTTAATTGATAAAAAATAAACTATGAAAACTTCTAGTTTTGAAAGCATTCTCACTTTGCAGCATTTTTCCACACCTATCTAAAACCTCTGTACAATGGTATATATTACTTATCGCTAGTGAACAAATTAGAAAATACACATTTATTGCTACTCTGCTTATTTAGGTTTACAACAACAAATCCAGATAATATACGTAAAATCCCGTGTTATATGGCAAGGCCAAACTCAAAATATATATTTGAATAACTGGGTTATTTGCAGCCAGATCTGTACTTTTATGTATTGACTTATTTTATGAAACCCTCATAAAAAACCCCAGCCCCCCTTGTCCCAGGTTAGAAATCATTACCCGGATGGGTAGAATACAGTTTCACCTTACCCGATGAGAAAACCCAAAGGGGGCCCCTATTGACCAGTGATTTTTAAATTAAATGAAAGTGGTTGTTATAAAAAAAAACTAGCAACAGCTTTTTGGACCTAATAAAAAAAAATAATAAAAAAAACCTTCTCCCCTTTTCAGGTCCTCTGTTCCGCACTGTAACCCTCTCCGTTTCTTTTGGGGTTTTCTTTCTTCTATTTCCAAATGTGACTGAGCATTAAAAGCCGCTGATTTGCTGTGACAGGGCATGTGCCTCTATGGGACAGCTCGGGAAAAAATTTAAAGGGAACCCACTCAAAAATTTTTTATTTTTCTTATTTTTCTCGTTTGGTTAAAAGTTATTTTTTTTAAAAACTTTTTTACAACATGTCTCCGAAATTCCCAAGCCAAAAAAAGTTTTTAATTTAGGAAGGGGTTTTAGAAAGTCAATATTTGGTGGAAAAACCATGATTTTTTCATTCCAAAAATTTCCCTTTTTCTTTTTCCTTGCACTTGTTTTTAAAACCCTCCAACTTGTCCATTGCAAGAGGGCCCGTGAAAGACCCCGCAGTGTTTTTTATACTTTCCTTCATTAAATAAGATTTGGGGTTAAAATGATCACCTAATCAGAAGCACACTAAGTAGAATGAGGTGGACTTTTGGGGGTTGGAATTTTAGCTGGGGGCACTGGGTGGAATGGTGTTTAACAATTTAAAATGCTAATTTTTTGGAAAAATGTGCAGTGGTCCTTAAAAATTTTTTTTAGAAAATGTATTTTTGTTCGGGAAACTGTAACACTTCCCAACCGGTGACCGGGGATTGGTTTTCCCCCATTTGGGAAATACACGAAAAAAAACAAATACCCGGGGAGGGCCAAAGGTGGAACCAGGGACCAGAGGGGAAAGGGGGAGTAAAAGGCTTTTTTTATTTTGTTGGGGCCCCAGGCGCTTCCTGTTAGATTTTTTTTTTAGGAACTGGACAATCCCTTTAAGGCCCCTGTTTTTCATGGAAAATTTTTTCTTTGGGTTTTCAAATTTTTTAAAATTTTCAAAATTCCCACCCGAAAACCAGTGGGCCCCTGGACCTTTAAAGGAAAAACCAAACGTAGTTACCCCAGGGAGGATTTTTTTTGTGTTTCTAAAAATGTTCTATCTTCTGGCGGGTTCTAGTCACTTTCAATTTACTGAGCCAAAAAAAAAAAAACCAAAACGGGCCATGTGTTTTTTGGGCCAAAACCGCGCCAAAAAACCCCTCCCTTTTTCAAAAGTTAAAATACCATCAAAATTTTTTTCCAGCATTTTTAACATTTTCCGTGTAAACATAGCCAAAAAACGTGGGGGCATGGATTTGTAGATCAACACAGGCAAAACATCATGGCCATTAACAATCAGTGGATGTTGACCTGCAAATCCATATAGCCACTTAATAAAGTTAATTAAGAATCACCGGTGTGGGTTGCTGCAGTTGTGTCTGGCTGTGTCATGGTCGTGCCGTGATGGTAGCAAAACCACTGTGTGTATTCCTGGTCTTATAACATAACCAAAAAACCCAAAAATTTAGAAAAAAAAAAAAAACCCATTTTTTGGGACATTTAGGCCTGCCACTTTAGCTATTTATTTTTCAATAGCCCCCAAAATCCTTGAGCTGTTTGTTACATAATTGATTATATAATCATGATTTTCTTGTCTACATTTAAAAATTGCAAACTTTTAATCCCATTTAAAACAAGAATTCAGAAAGAATTTGGGGCGACAGACGTATGAAGGAAGCACTTTTATTTCAATTTCTCTCTTTTTTCCAGTGTAAAATGCGTTTGAATGTATGAAAGGTTTTTTTTCGCGTTCATAAATGGTGTGTAAAAGTTTGACCGCCTCGCCTATGTTTTGGTACATTAGGAATTTAAAGGCGCTTATAATTGCCTAACGTAAAAAGGTTAAGGGCCAGCGGGAAAATAAGAGAAAAATCTTAGAAAGCTGTCGTAAATAAAAAACTAGGGTACTGATTTTGGTGGACCAAGGTCCACAATCCCTTGCGTGCGGCTCTTGCTTTTGTAGATAAAGGGTGAGCGAAGCAAAAAAACATTTCAATTTTAATGTAGTAAAAAATGTAAAATATAAAAATCTGAACAAACATCAGTGGGTTATTTAATGTAAAATTAGTTTTAGAATCTATTAATTTAAATACATTTTATAGGAGATATTTCTATATTTTGGGGACATTATATATTTTTTATATATATTTTTATATGATCACATTTTTCATTTAATTTAAATAATTGCATTTTATACAATTTGATAATTATAATAAATTACTTTTTATTAATTAACTGGTGTAAGTTGAGAAATATTGGACATTTTTGCTCCTTACAGCAAATCTAGCTTCACTTCGACTCCTCAGGCTCAAACAGAGCACATTGAGATAGGTCTGCCTGTCGGAGCAGTAATGCGCCTAGTTTTGCCGAACCACATTCATATATGTGTCTAATAATACGTGTGGGGCGACACACCTCCAGAACACCCCCAAAATCCCTTTAAGACCATGTTTACATGTTAGGTGCATTCAAAAATGACGAGTCTTACGAACAATGCACCTAACACATACGTTAGGTGCATTAGACATCGTAGCCGGCTCAGTTAGGTGCATTGTACACTAGAAAAAGGGTGAAAAACCGTTTCATACATGTTGCCCTTAATGTTCATAGCAGCAAAAATCACCATATAGGTCAGCAGGACACAAGGGCATCAGGTTGGCCTCTCCAAAATCTTCTACAACTTTTGAGAGCTCTTGTTTCAGGACCTTCTTAATGGAAAATAAAATAAATGATATATTTCATGAGAACCTACACGATAGGCTTTACAAAATGTATGCATTGCATGCCTTCAGGGACTTGGCCTGCTGCCTGGGTTATGGGTATGCATTTAAAAGTACATTAAAGGTATCTCAAATTATATAAATATTTCTAAATTGTAGCAGAACGTAGTTAAAAGCTTTGTCTGTGCTTTAGCTGGAATAAATCAGCTTGCCCTCTGTGGCGACTTTAATAGTAACAAGAGGTCCCTCAGAAAAATTTCCAGGTATTGTAAAATCTTAGCAAATCTGGCATCTTGCTATACTTAGCAATGGGAGGAGAGGGAGGTGGCACAGTAGTAATTACTGTGTATGTCATTTTATAGGTAAGGCAGCGGGTGAGACGGGCCTCATTCATTACATGATTGCTTTTTAAATTACAAAATTTCTAGGTCACAATTTTTTACTGCCCACTCACCACACCTCTATTTCTGCATTCCCAAACCTGTCTTTATGTATGTAGATTAGATCTGACAGCATTTTGCTGGCTCCCAGTGTGGAAACCATTAATCCTCTGCTGGCTCATTTATGTTTCTTGCGTCTCTTCCTGTTTGCTGTAGGCTTGCACTTATGCTATTAAGTCACTGCATGACTGTGAGCATGATATCGTGTAACAAACAGGCCGTAGTAGATATGAACAAATGTAAGAATAATAGTGTGATAATAGCTGACACTGCCAGCAGCATTAGACCACACAGTGGTGGAGACTATAAAATATGACAGAAGACCATTCAGGATATCAAGATACAGTAATCCCCCAAGTTACAATGGCCTCAGGATACAATATTTTCACAATACAGTGTTCTTTCCCAGGACGTTGTATGTTGAGTGTGGTTTCAAGATACAATGTCCCAGATCCAGCCAGTTATCATGAACATTTTACTTGTAAAACCCCTGTGTTAGTGAAGTGTATGCAGTGATTGGCGGTCTACAGCACGGTGTGGTACTACATGTTCTGTACTGCTCTTTTTTTTTTTTTTCAAAATAATTTTTATTGACATAATTGCACAAAGGTACAATAAACTTTTCAAAGTAGCAGATTGTGCCGTCATTTTAATTTGACAGAATAAAACAACATATACCATGTATTTTCAAAAATAAGACGGGGTTATTTAATTAATTAATAGAATTAATTTACCTGGGACAATTGAGTTTCCTTGCAGCTGCTGTGGAACTACAAGTACCAGCGTGTATTTACACACATATACACCCCATGGTTTTCGACTATAGGTATGTACTGTTTGTAATCTATATAAATATATATATATATATATATATAAATTTTTATACACACACACATAAATATATAGTACATAACATATAGTCAAAAAAACATGGAGTGTGTGTCTGTTCTTTCAGTGCCTTATGTTGAAAGTGTGGCATGCTGGGAAACAACAAGTCCTTTAAAGTCCCAGTAGCCACACTTTTAGATAAGGGATTGTTTGTGTGATTGTATAAATCTCTTCAGTCTTGCCTATAACCTACACTAACCTTGTTGTCACTACTTCCTCCACAACATGTCTGCCCCTCACCTCCTGTCTCTTTCCCCCTCCTTGTAGATTGTAAGCCCTCGCGGGTAGGGTCCTCTCTCCCTCTGTCATTTCAATTGTCATTAATCACTTATCATTGTGCTCATTTGACTTATGTTATGTATGTAACCTCCCTCGAATGTACAGCGCCCTGGAATCAATGGCGCTTTAAAATAAATAATAATAATAATAATAATAATATCTGTGTGTACAATGTGAGTGTATAACACTTCATAGATAGTTGAACCGATACAGTTAAAACGTCATTTCTTTAATAATCCTTCACTTTAAAACAGCAAGACATTAACCTGTAATCACAGGTTAATATCTTGCTGTTTTAAAGTGAAAGATTATTAAAGAAATTACGTTTTAACTGTATCGGTTCAACTATCTATGAAGTGTTATATTGATGTGGGAGTGGAGATCCCGTTTTATGAACCATTGGGAACAGGTGCAGCAATATATCTGAGAAAGGGCTTGATTTATTATATTGACTACAATGTGAGTGTATCTGTATGTTGTTAATTGAACCCCTTT